>WOGR01008907.1:0-11600 GCA_015342045.1 Leptinotarsa lineolata | reverse complement strand
ACGTGTTTCAGGATTATTTCTTAAAATGACCTGTTTAGCTAAAAATGAATTTGTTCCATACTTTACGGACACAGTGTATACACATCATCGATATCTGCAGTTACTATTACTAGAATTTTCATCGTCATAATAATTATATTTGTCATTCATTTTGAAAATATCAATTGTTAATGAGTAGTACTCAATTAATAAGATTCAGTAAAAATAATTTACTGAGGTTATTGGAAATTATCCCACTTACCAGTAGAGCGAATCTTTTTAATTGCTGCGGTTGCCATAATTGGATTAAGGGACAGAAATTCTTCTAATCAATAGAAGAACAAGGACAATTATGGAGGTAATATATGTGCAAATTATTTCTGTTGAGAAATACGAAAGATCGGATTTTATTAAATTATTGTGAGAGTCGTTGAAATGCTAGATAATGAAAATTTAAGAATAACATAATTGACAATATCTAATAATAGTAATAAGAATGATAGAGTTTATTACCTCAAACTTCTAAATAAAACCAGTTAGACGGCAAAAGACAAGAGTTTGGTCTTGACGGTAAGCCGAATTAACGCTCTTCCAAACGCTAATGAATGTTAACTTTTACTAGTTGATGAAATAAAACTTCCATTACGACAAAAAATTTCATTGAGAATCATTATTCAACTGGTTTAGTGATCAAATAATAGGTTCAGTTGTATACATTTAAAAATAATAGAAATATGTACCAGAGTATATAATTTTTATTGCTAAAGAACTCACATTTTGTAAATACCTGCCACAAGGCATAACTACATTTTCAGAAAAAAATTATAAATATAGAAATAAGGTTTTCTCGTTCGAAAATGAAAAGACTTGAATTTGATTAAATTTAAATCAAAGATTATGTTTTGAAAATCATACCATCCTCAACTTTTCACTTCTATGATACCAACCAAAATCAACTACTTTATACTGCACTATACAATAGAACTGAATGCTCCCAAACAAAGATTTGATCAAGAAGCAACATACTTCCTTTGAAAGATATCATCATTGATGTTGAATATTTAATTGTTACTTCACAAATGAATGAGGAACAAGGCTATAAACGTTTTGACTAATTTCGCATTATTTAACAGTTTGATATGAGATAGAAAAAAATAATAAAAACTTTTTGATGATATTTGAGCCACTCATGTATTTCTGAAAGACAACCCTGACATAATTCTTTCCAGAGCGGACAAAGGTAACGGTTATAATGAATGAAAGTGAGTTTTTTGAGAAGGCTACTCAAATTTCAAATGATAACGACACTTTTATCACATTACAAGATCCAACCAAAAAAAATTCAAAACAAAACCAACAAATTGATGAAAAAGCTGCATGAAAATAATTATTTAGACAAAAAATGTACCGAATACCTCACTTTTAAGAACGGAATTTTTTCCAAAATGTATTTTTTACCAAAAATACTTAAGAAACGAATACCTTTGAAACCAGTCCTAAGTTTTGTTGGTCCTCACATCTATATTCTTTCGAAATGAATAAGTGAAACACGATTTCGAAAAGGATGATTTCTATATCAATGATTCTTTTGAATTTTTTCACTTTATCAGAAATTAAATTATACCAGAAAATTATATATTAATTTTTCTTTTTACTAACATTCCTATAGATCTCCTAGATTAAAAAGAAGAGGAAAATAATTTCAAACTTTAACACTTTGCCCCTAGATCTTTTCATAGAAGGTCAGTCTACATTGGAACCACGAGAAGAAGTGTAGTACTTGTCACTCTTAATACAAGAGAAATTGTCGACTCGGACAAACCGACAAATCAGCTGTAGCCCAACATACTTTCAACAAAAAAGACACTCACATTATCTTATTCGAGGATACAATTATTCTCTATAAAACTCAAAATTACCTAACTAGAGTAAATAGAGAGGCATTAGAAATTCAAAAACACAGGGATAATTTCAATAGAAAAGAAGAAGCAATGAACATCAATAAAATCTGGCTACCTGTCCTCAAAGGTACACAAACAAGGTCAGGTAATCCAATCGAGAGAAACCAAGCCGCTAATAATAATATAAAACCAGTCAAATACCAGCATCGTACATACTGCGTTGGGAACAACAGGAATAACAACTCGAGCACCAACTAAGGCACTGCGACCGTTACCACATTGCCTTTGATAATGTCTACCGCAGTGGTAGACGAAACGCCAGGCACGAAAACCTGCAGACTACGGATAAAAAACCCGAAAGATAGCTTTCACACAACACTATACAATAAACAATTTTCACAAACATTTTAATTCCTAGACGCGTTTTGCTAACACTGTAGCTTCCTCGGTAGCTACAGTTGCATGGATAATAACACTAAAACCTACAAAACAATCACATATACAGGAAAATCATGAGATGAAAAAATCAGACTACTAACAGAAGAGAACATTAACATAGCATATAGAACTGGTAACTGTTTGAGTAGACATATAAAGACCAAGTCAAACATGGACAAAGGAAAAAAATCAGGAGCCTACAAACTGAATTGTGAATCGTGCCGAAAAATTAATACAGAAAGGCTTTTGAAAGGAAATAAGAAAACGAGAACAAAGATGAAACATAAAACCCGCTGAAAAATACAAAGATTACACGATATTTCTGTTCAGAAAAAATTAAGTTGAACTGAGAGAGCAAAAATGTATAACATGTTTATTATGTATAATATATATCATATGTGATAAAATCGATTATTTATTGTTATTATTATCTCCTATTCGAAAATAGAATGAAATCTCATTTTTCTTTGTGTGGAACGTTTTCACCACTGAACTAACTCAAGAAATACAAATATTATTTTGGGAAAAAGTACATAAAAGAACCAAACACTATTCAGGTCTAACAAATATGGTCTTGTGGTAAAGATACTGAAAACATTTCAATAAATTCCATTAAAAGACTATCTTGATTTTGGGCAATGACCGCAAATAAAATTATTAAAAGTTTTATTAACAAGCATCAACTTTTTCTCACCTGGACATTCCGCCAAATCTTCATCGTTGCATCTTGACGTTGTTGTTTCTACGTGTCCCAATGGCCTCCATAAGAACTTGAATGCACAACTTTTGCTAACCACCAACAACAGGACAATCGATGATAATACAAACTTGTGAGCACGCATCGTGTTAGTTCAATTATATCCTTCGATGTGGCCAAAATTTGTTCTACTCACCGCACCGGTTCGGCGTTTTACTAATAGTAGGAAAAAACACATGACCTTGTTCAAATGAATACAATATAACCGTAATTATGTTTTATACACAGATTGAATATAACCGCAATTATATGAAATAACCGAAAGAATTATTTATACTGGTTGTTTACTGTGCTGCCAGGATATCAGAAATAATTTTCAGAAATGTGAAAAGTTGCGGATTTCCACCAAACGGACAAAATCACAATAAAACAGCCTGTGTCACAAGTCAAAAGAAATTAGAACTATCACAGTTTGAAGCAAGATTGTTACAGTGAATTTCAGGTTTCGAAAACGGAAAAGGATTGGTTTCCGAAACGTCCGAAGTAACAAAATTTAATTTTTTCATTAGATTTTTTCAATTTGTAGGCAAAATTTATGAATACAAGTTACTGACTAATTTGACTTTTCAGTAGTTTGCTCTTTAGTACAGTTCAGCAGATTTTCTAATGATTTGTCTTTTACTTTTTCAGATTATGGAAGGTTACAAACCCAAAAAAATTTTATAAAATATTGAGTCCTCCACGAAAAATGAAAACTCTGTATTATTTTTAATTAAAAACATCGTCTTTTCTGTTTAACAAATATTTCGTTCGAATGGTACCGTTAATAAACAAAATTGCCATTAGTGGGTCGGAAACTCATAAACAACATAACCACAAAGCTTACTGTTTGAGCTAGTATACAGGGTTTTTGAAGTGGTAGATGGAGGTGAACAGTACCTGAACTTTCTGTATTACGTACTATTTTTGCGGTATTCTTTATCAATGCACACAATGTGGTTGCAACAAGAAGGTATACCTCCGTATTATACTTCGATTGAATATTTCCTGATCGGTGAATTGGTAGACGAGGATCTATTCAATGACCAGCAAAATCTTCGCATTCAACCCCATTGAATTATTTCCTCTTAGGTTATTTAAATAAACATATTTTCAATAGACTCGAAAACATTGAGGAAAGAATTTCTAATAAAACCCGTTCAGTTACCCCAAAATATAGATAGACTGGGGTATTGTTTCGTGTTTTCTCGATTTCTCATTTGAATATATTTGTACGAACGTCTCCGTTATTCATTAAATGATTTTGACAAACTTTTTTTTTGTATTCAGTACACTATTAATCAAATTATCATAAGGAATACTTTGCCGTTTGAATTTTTGAAATTGATTTTACAAAAATGACAAAATAGACTATTTTCCTGAAATATTTTTCTGAACTATTTTATAGAATTTTTTCTATTTCTTTAAAAGCATCATACGATACCGTAGTTTGATAATCTCATAATGAAGTGTTTTTGAAAACGATTTACAAATAAATGCTTCTCACAAAGCAACCCGTTTATTTTTTAATAAAGCAGCCCGCTCTTTTCGTGTGCCAATTAGTAAATATTTGAAAATGTATTTTTCATGAAAATAAGAAGTGGTAAATCTATAGTCAATATTTTCTCATACTTTTCTAAGGTCACATCGAATGCTTGGTAAACTCAGTGGAACTATCTAGAATTGTATCAAACAACACTTTATATTGATTTTCTCAAAAACGAGCACATTAACCATAAAACGATACTGATTATGTCGTGCCCAATCAGTCACAAAACAGACCTATGAAGTGAATGAATACAAAAAAGTACGGATCCATAGAAGGGCATTATTTTTTTTATTTTCTAGATATCAAGACTTCTTTTACAAAATTTCGACTTCGGTAATGGTAATAATGTCAAGGTAATTCCTATAGAGTGGAACACTTCGAACCGCTCCGAAACAGGAAGAAGTGAACATATCGAATAACAACACTGCAGGTCTTAACCATAAAGAAATACACTTCGTCGGCATTGATGGTTTTATCACTTTTTACATCTCCATAGAAAGTAACTTTTTTACGAAATATGGAGGCAAAATCAGAGAAAAAGATCAAAACAAAAAATGGCTCTAAACGTAACACAAGGAAACGTCAGCCATTACGTTCAAAACAAGTTCAACTACCAAGATATCAGCGGGAAACAGTTAGAACTAGTTAATATAGATCGTGACAATTAGTCCCAGATAAACTGCAAGGGATCTGCCTCAAATTTATGATTTGAAAGAAAACCTTTTGGAAAGTTTCAGTCCATAGTTGAAACATTAACAACGCGCTGTTTCCGACTAACAGAGCTAACAAACCGGGAAACAGGACTGAAAGAAACTACAAAAGTATCCCACAAAAGTAAAACAAATGCCAAGCGATATAAGCCTCATCTCAAGAGAGATGAACCACAACACTGCCTTCCATCAATGTTGTTACTGACAAAAACGGAAAATATTGAGGCGATAAAGTATCCAAACCAACAACAAACTACATTTAACGAAAATGAGACTACTACCCAAACCAAAATACAACTCTCCATCGAAAACCAGGAGGTTTACTCGCACATCATTGCATATAGTGACAATGATCAACATATCGGTCAGATCAACAGCAGCCACAGCCCAGAAGAATAAAAATTGCATGCAGACAAAGCATAGAATTTTTGCCCTCTTTCAGCATCACCTACAGACAGGACAATCTTGATTCGATCAAACAGACATCACAAATACATAAGACATATAAACACATTGTTACGTTTTCCCCGTGGGTTTGACACTATTTGACTACACTGTGAATTAAACTTAACTGTATTTCGCTGCTACACTGACAATATAACACAAACACTTTAACTGAAACTTCAAATGTCGTATCACCTCATCAGATCATTTCGTACCATACTATCATCTAGACATCCTCAATCTGCGTATTGGTAGTGTTTATATACAGGGTGGCCACTTCTTTAATGGGATTGTATTGGTAACTTTTGAACCATAAGATTTGAAAGGTCGATCAAATGAAAAAAAAGTTGCATTCATAGAAGTACTGTCAAGTGGTTCAAAGGAATCCAGAATATCAGGGCCGGTTATTGAATTATTTTCTCACGTTATTTCAAAAATTATCAAAAAATGTTGCAGGCATTTTTTATTCAATAGTTAATTCTCCTCAATTTGACGTAATCAGATTTCGATGGAGACACGAACAACCTTGATAGTCTGGTACATCGAAGAAAGGTTTGTCTCTCTTTCACAGATACTTTTACGGGATGTGTTCAAGTGACTTGGCACATTTGATTCCACCAAGAGCGGTGCATATCAGAAATACGCGACGGACTGCGGCTACTCATCGTTTGGAGATTCATCTCAGTACACCTCGAACTTCACTGTTTAAGAACTCTTTCATTTGGAGAACTGCGTTTATGTGGAATAAACTTCCTGAGAACTTTTTCCCAAATCAATTTAATCTTCAGCAATTCAAATCCAACTTGAATCTCTACTTTCGCACAGACACCGATCTCAGAGCGCCTTAAGGATTTTCCTGTAGTGCTTGTGTTTTGCCTTGAAAAAATCATTGAACCAAAAATAGATTCAGTACTGCGCTCATCCTGTTGATAGTTCTGAGAAAAATTTCAAAAAGCAACTTCAGAATATTAATACTAAAAGGAGTCTTTTGGAAGAGGTTTTGAAATTCGGTTCGTAGAGTTCACAGAGAATGGGACTCTGATCTTTCATTTATTGCAGGAAGGGTTTTTATTGTATTAATTTTTTTCTTTTCTTTGGAAGATCCCCAATTTTTTTAAAGTAGAAAGCCATAAAAAAATTTCCCAAAAATGTCGCCTAAAAACATTTTCTTTTCAATTAAAATGAAAATTCAATGGCTGAGATCAACTATCTGCATGAATGCATATACGTACTATGAGCAAATGTGTCTCTTTCTTTGACATGAAATCGTATTGTTATGGAAGAAATCAGTGATTCGTCTTGTAATGCACCAAAACGGTGCTGATGAGACTTTAAAGTACACCATTGAGGTTGATAGTGTTTCAATTAAGTGACATTTTATATCAATACTGTTTCATATATCACATTGTGTGGCATTTCTATAAATGATATCTGTTTCAATTCCATAACGAATGTTTTAAGTACGAACTGAATGGGAAATAGAGATTTTTTTTAAATTCAATGTTTATATGAAAGTGATCGTCAAGAAAGATCTTTTTCTTTTCATGTATTACAATGTTCTTTTGCCAACCACTTTCAAACAAACATATGCTCTATATATCTTCATGTATATCTTTATTGTAGTAATTTTTTTCCTTCCTTTGGAAGTTTCCCACATTTTTTTTAATGTTCAAGAAGTGGAAAGCCAACATGCTCTCTTTCAAAAAACTAATCTTTTAATCTCTCATCAATTCAAATAATGATTTTTCCCTTTGCCTATCTGAAATAAAGGATGAGGGTCTTCACACTGCAAGTATTATTTAACCGTCTCATATTTCATAATGTGTGTAAGGGTGCCACAGTTGCAAATAATAAAGTTTTCAGAATATTTGTTACTACTGAATTCCCATCTGTTCTGAATGATGTTATAATTCATTTATTTATTTGATTTTAACCAAACAGGCAAAGACGGCCTTATTACATGGTTAACAACTATACATAATAATACTTGAGGTGTAATAATTGAGCTATGAACCTAAAGCAAAAACATAATATGTATCCCCAATGGATTGCAGGGGCTTGTAAATAATCCACAATGAAAATATTGAAAACATCGAAAAAATTCATTAAGACCTGTTATATTTCATAAGAAGATGTCCAGAATGTGATTAATAATTACTGTATAAAAGACTTTTGGAGATAGAGAAAAATCTACATTTACAACTGTTGATTAATTTCATAATACTTACGAGAGGAGCATAGTGCGGTTAATTTATACATTCCAAGCTACATAAATTTACAACAAGCTGAAAATTGCTGAAATCGTTCAAAATATAATTATAAATAAAATTTGCAAGTTTCTCATCTTTCCCCTGTATGGAAAAAATTTTATTCAAGGTCAAAGATCAAAAAAATTATTTTCTCGCGGTTTTCAGCAAAACGGTAAGTTTCATCATAAAAATAGCTTAGACAAAAATTGTAGGATTGTACTTTTTTCCTACGAGCCACCATTTCTGAGATATAACAATTCAAAAATTTGTAAAAGTTGTAATCGTCATAATATGCACACGTTTCCACTCCACCTATGAGGTAGTTTACCAAGGGCGTTTTTTAACGTAGTTTCCCCAGTAGGCCTATTCCACGGGTCAGTTATGGTCCTGTTCAATTTGAAACTATTACCAAATAACGAAAATTACCAAAGAGTGGAAAAGATAAAAGCGATATGAATTAAAACAAAGTAGTGAAGTTTATTCATCTGATTCTTAGCCTTCAAATTCTTCTTCTTCTTCCTGATCTTCTTCTTGTTCTTCTTCTTCATCTTCATTCTGTGTGCAAGTAAATTGCGTCAATAGCGATGTATCGCATGTCACCTTGTTGAAATCAAACGAATCCTCCACTGTTGGTGATTCAACATTTGAACATGACCGGCCTTGACTATTTGTACATGCCAGAGAACAAAACAGTCCAATTTTTTAACAACCACATTCAGCACTGCATCCCTTTTTGCAGTTACAAAAAATTGGGTTCAGCAGTTTTTCCGGCGCAGGTGGAAGTAAAGTTTGAACTGGTTCTAATGTATTGTTGACCAACTTCCAACCCCAGTCTGTAAGATCTTTCTGATAACCAAGCCACACTTGAACCTGATAATATACCCGAAAAAGATGTTGATGAGCAGCAACTGAGGTTGGATGAACACAAGCTGATTGAACTTGTTTTTTACTTTTAGTATTTTTAACGAAACATGCATATCTATACTTATCTACGCAGGTAGGTTTTTTAGGAGCTCCGTACATAGAAAGAAGGAAGCGAAAGCTGTTGGTGAGAGCTTTTTCAAACATTTTGAAAACTGTTATTTGACCCCTCCTGTAAAATGCAGATGTCGTATCACAGTCAGTTATTGCGTGTAAATAGAACATGATTTTGGCACTTTGCAAAAGTAGATAAGCTTTGGGATGAATACATTTGCGATTGATGTTGAGCTTTTCCTGGTTACAAGAAGAAAATAGTTTTCTCAGTTGGAGCTCGAGTAGTGAGTAATACGAGTAACTCTACATTTTCACCAATAGCAATAGTTGTAATTGTCAAATTGATATATGATATAGGTTAGGATAAACACGTGTTCTCACTACAGAGTAGCATTCAAGACTAACGGTGTTTCATTTGTTATAGCAGGTGTAAGACAGTTGAACAGGAGACAGATGTTCTCTTAAGGTCATAATGGCGTATAACTTAAGGTACTGGGTTTCTTTCTACCTGATATTCTTATAGTTATAACTTATGTATATTTTATATTTCAAGTGTAAGTTATAATAATCGATATAAAAATATTTAAACATATGTTACAACTCTGGAGATGTATGTACGAGGCGTACTCATGCATACTATGACGATTACAACTTTTACAAATTTTTGAATCGTTATATCTCAGAGATGGTGGCTCGTAGGAAAAAAGTATTTTTACATTTTTTATAGATAATTTTATGATCTACAATTTTTGTATGATAAAACTTACCCTTTTGGTGATAATCGCGAAAAACTCATTTTTTTGACCTTTGATCTTGAATACCTTATTTCCATACAGGAGAAAGATGGAGAACTTTAAAATTTTATTTATAATTATATTTTGAACGATTTCACCAATTTTCGGCCTATTATAAATTTATGTAGCTTCACTCTTATTTTTCGGTTTAATGTGGCCGGACTATTAAGAGAGTACGGCGCCCAGGTACATTTAAAGGGATAAGTGAAAGAATTTCGGGACTATTTAATTTACCTGTGATCACCTTGTACATAAACGCAGAAAGATTTACCAGAATTCTGGTTTGAAAGGCGATTAAATTTTCATGTTTCTGTAAGATACTTCATTATTAATTTTGATAATATTAGAATGCATGCATACAATATAGCTCACTCGAATATTGAGTTGTCAACAACCATGTTATATAAGTGCGTAACTGATTTTTTTTTAGATTTTTTCCTCACCAACAATTCAGGTAGAATTTTCGATAAAAAATTTCAGCTAATTTTGAAGGTAACGGATTACTACAAGTTTATGAATTATCTCAAAACAAACAGCTTTCATTAAACAAATTTCATGGATAAGAAAATTTCCTGCACTTATGTGAAAATTCACCCACCAATATTCCAAGAGATTTCTATGACAACCCAATCAGCTGTTCGAGTGGGTTGCATCTGATGGAAGTTGTGCTATGTTGAGCTCAATGGAAAACGGAATTACTCTATCACTTGATAGGACATGAAAATTCACGTTGATAAGAAACATTAACGTTGATGCAAACATTTTACTTTGCCAGAATATTTTGAGTGGTGGATTAACTCTGGATACTTTCTCAAACGTCCCTGGCATCAATTACATTCAATAATGTGAGGAAGAGTATAACTGAAATGTGGACTGCATGAAAAGATTGCATCAAACAACACATGTGGGCTCAACTCGAAAAAACAATCTTTTTATATTTTTCCCTTAATTTCATTCCCATATGACTAAAGTAGTAGAGAAAAATCTTTTGAGAGGTAACTCACAGCTCCACGACTTAATTGTTAGCATATCTACTATAGTTAGTTTTTCATGGACTGTTAATTGGCAGAAAAGTGACTATTTTTTTAAATCGCAAACTGGGCCTTCTGTCCCACCTTTCCTATTGATCATGGAAAATACATGAGTCACACCAGATAAACAATGGAACATCATTTCGGAGTTATAAGTGAAAAAGTAATGAAAGTAACATTTCTTGTTTTTCAAGATGGCAGAAAACGCAGAAGGTGGGGGATGGCGAAAACTCTTGATTTAATGGGGGGTTCAGCGTCTTCTTACCCCTCTATTGACTGGATTCATAGTAGTCTGTTTATACTCATTTCTTATGGCAAAATGGAAATAGTTGAAGTGGATTCATGTACTTGATACATTTTCTGATAGCATTCTCTATCATATCTATTGGCACCATCATATTAACCATTTTTTCAAAGCTGTTCAGTTTTTTTTTAACATCACATTACATTCAGCAATGAATCTCGAAATGAAAAAAAATCGGAAAATCTCACCGTCTCAAACAGTTTTCTCTGCAGTGGAACGTACGACTTTATTTCATTCTTCGATAATCTATTCACTATCTGAGGCCTCTTTCCAAGAACACTGCAAGGGGCATCTAGAAGCACCCTGTCGAATGATTCCGGTGAAAATGGAGGTCCATCAGTGACAAGTTTCTGCGTAAAGAGGTTTGACGAAATAACAATGTTTCTCGAATCAGCCTCATAAACTTGTACTTTGGCGTCGAATTCTTCACAACGACTTTCCAGTTGGGTCACTTTTTTCGCAGTTTTATCAATTGCAACCAGTAGACCCT
>WOGR01008906.1:0-11602 GCA_015342045.1 Leptinotarsa lineolata | reverse complement strand
TGAAAGATCTAAAGCAGCCTGCTTCGATAGTTGCCACACTTTGACGCACGCGCTTTAACCCTGTACAGGTTCAAATGCAACTTTCTTTTTGCGGACAAAACACCCTACAGAAAAATACTCTGCGCTCTGAGAGCGGTGCCTGTGCGAAAGTAGCGATTCAAATTGGATTTGAATCGCTGTAGATTAAATCCATTTGGAAAAACGTTCTCAGGAAGTTTATTCCACATAACACAGTTCTTCAAATGAAAGAGTTCTTGAACAGTGAAGTTCAAGGTGTACTGAGATGATTCTCAAAACGATGAGCAGCCACAGTCCGTTGCGTATTTCTAATATGTTCCGCTCTTGGTGAAATCAAATGTGCCGAGTCACTTGAACACTTCTCATGAAAGTGTCTAAAGAAGAGAGAAAAATCTCCAACCTCTGTTCGATGTTCCAGACTATCAAGGTTGCAAGTGATGTTCGCGTCTCCAATCAGTCGGATGGCTCTTCACTGAATGGAATCAAGCAGCTTCAGGATATGCTTAGGGGCGGAGCTCTAGATAGTCTGATCTGGGCTTTATAAAGTATCAAAAGTTGCTGAGGTCTGTATAGTTTTCTAGTTTGGAAAAGTGTTTCAAGCTTTCGAGAAGCAGCCTCTGCAATTCCAATGACATGATTGTTCCAAGACATATTGGTGAATATTTTAACTACCAACAAACTTATCGAAGCGAAAAGCGGAATTATCTATTCTCCCATTATTATATCCAGTTCGGAGACATTCATCTTTTTGGAAGAAACCAATGTCTGGGTTTTTGTGGCATTAAATTGAACCCGGTTACTTCCACCCCAATTTGAAATCACTTCTAGATCCATATTAAGATATACAATTTCCTGCTGCCGGTGAAGACATGCATCCGCAGCCGATGTCCTGCAATCCGAATGGAATGACGACAGGAGTGTGCTGTCGTCAGCAAGGCAATATATTGGATTCTTTGTTTTTTCCAATGAGTCGTTGATATAAAATAAAAAGAGGATTGAAGACAATATGGATCACTGGGGAACACCAGCGTTGATAGTAAAAGTATTCGAGAAATATCCATCGACGGCCACTTGCAGGGAACGTTGTGTCAGGAAACTGAAGAGCCATACACAGAAATGATCCGACAAGCCATAGCATCGGAGTTTGGTCAGCAAACACTCATGATACACACGGTCAGAGGCCTCAGAGATATCCAGAGTAACAGCTATTGACTCTCCATGTTTTTCGATTGCGTTTTTCCAAATATGGGTGATAAACCATAGAAGGGCGCCTGTTGATTTTTGTTTCTGGAAGCGATATTGATGATCGCTCGAGATGTTGAAGCTTTTCAAATATTTAAGGCCATGTTGGTTTACGACGTTCTCCATGATTTTTGATATCACTGATAGCAAAGTGACTAGTCTCGCGCTGAACGCGAGAAATCTTTCAACAAGAAGGAAAAATCCCTTTCTTGTAAGACAGGTTGAAACGTCTGCAAAACACCGGTGCGAGTTAATTTGCGCATTCATTTAGTACGATGACGGGCACTTCATCGAGTCCAGATACCTTGTTTATATAGAGCTGTTTCAAAATTCGCCTGACTAAACGTTGTCGAAAGTAATTTCCGGCATTGTGGATTCTAGTATAGGAAAAGTGGGTGGTACCTTTCCCAAAAAATTGATTGTGGAGTGAAACGAAAATTGTAGTAGATTTGCTTTTTCTAAAGATATTGCTTCAATTGAACCATCCGCTTGTGCTTGTGGTAAAATTGTGGATTCTGAGAAATTTTCATTAATAGCTTCAGCTACCAACCAGAAGGATCTAAACCCGTTGGGATTTGCAAGCAGTTTTTCCCTAACTCTCCGATTGTGAAGTTCTTTGCTTTCATCTATTCTGAGTTTACAGCTGTTGCAAGCATTAGGAAAGCTAGTTCGGTTTTTGGCACTGGGATTTTTGCGCCACTGCCAGTATTCGTGATTTTTGGAGACGGCAGCTTGCTCGCAATTTTTTCGAACCAAGGTTCGTCGTTAGAAGTTCGTTTCATTGAAAACTGAATATAGGCATGTGTGTGTGACCTGCTTTAGTGCAACTTTGTTGAAACGGATCTCTCTTCAAAATAACCCGATTGAAGTGGTATGTAAACACTGAAAAATTGTTGTCTCTACTCAGTCAAAGGATTAATATCTGACAAGTGATTATATAATAATAGTTTGAACAAATCTCAACAAATACCAGAGATACATACCAATAATTTCATTATTTCCTCAAAACAAACCGAGACAAAAAGTCTTTAGCTGGACTCTTATCAAGATAAAAATAAACGGTCCATAAAGGTGGTTTTACACGAATAATCATCCATAAAATGACTGAATCGAATGTTTCCTTACAACAAATATTAGACGAAATCATAAAAAATAGAACTGAACTGAAGAATATTATAGAAGCAAGTGAGGTCAGACTACAACTGAATTTGGAAGAATTAAAAAGCAGAGATGTCAGTTTAGAAAAAGAAAATCAAGAGCTCAGGGAAGAAGTAGAGAAGTTGAAAAACTCTTGAAAAAGAAACAATTTGGTGATTTTTGGATTTATCAAAAAGAGCGAAGCCCCTACTTGTACTGCTGTATGCTAAAAAATCAATACACTACTGTCCACTTCGATATCCTCCAGAGATATTGACGATTTCTACTTTCTCGGAAATACTGACGAAAGTAGAAATCCTGCAAAATAAACAGCAACTCAAAGGTAAAAATATTAGTATTGTTAATGACCAATCTTCTCAAAAATGGATTTTGAAATTTATACATCGAAAAGATTCAACACATCCCACAGAATCACTATTCTTTGATTCCGAATCTTTAGACCTCCGACAACTCTACTATCAATCAATAATAAAACATCATCATAAGAAAAAAGCTAAACTTCACCCAATACAACATATATACAACACCCGCTTGAAATCCAAAACAACTGCTATCCCGAAAATCAATACGCAAAAAAGTAAGAGATCATTTATCTACCTTTGTCCAGTCTTATACGCTGATATTCCGGAAGACTTGAAAACCATTCAATCCATTAGCCAATTCAAAAAGAGATTGAAGAAATAGTTGCTTGATTCTTCTAGGAAAATTATTCATCAATTCATAGACAGAAAATATTTAACATAATCAAATCATGAAAAAAAATTCGGCAACAAACTTCACAACGAGCATATTAATTGACGACTGACCTGACCCTGTATGCTCCAACTCAATAACCACAATTCAGCAATGATGTAAAATCAAATCATCATACATTCATTCTTTCAACTTCATCTTTGATACTTTACGTCACATCACTTAGTATTGATTCATTTCTGTGCTATATATACAATATACATATATAATGTTACATGCCACCAATATTATTACATTATACTTATAGATATATTGTAATTATACGCCACTCCCATGCTCAAGGGTAACCCTTTTTTGGGTGTTCTGTAATTATTTACCAATGTACTTCTATTTTCATTAAGACTATTTATTTTGTATATTTGTTATAGTGAATAAATTGATTGATTGATTGATTGTTCCATGGATGATAGAATAACTTCCGTGACTTCACAAGCAGAAGTTGAGAGATCATTCATTAGAGCTGAAACAAACTTCTAGCTACGGAAAATTTCGGAAATTGTCTTGAAGATCCTTCCACTCAGCAGCTCTGTAATGCCAAACTTCTCGCGGCTCAGATTGTTCCTCAACATTTATCGGTAATTCACCCAACACTGAATTGAGTTTGTGGTCAAATAATCCCAATGGTGATCCTACGGTGACTGTGTGAATTTCTGGATTGGTTGTTAGGTATATCTCCAAAAGATAGCATATTCTCCATCATGGTCAGGAATCCTGGTTAGCTCATTTATAGTCTGAGTAAGTCCGCTGCTTATTGCAAAAGCCTCGGCTTCGCGACTTTTGTTCATCGTTGATATTTGTGAATTTTAGCCATTCGATATTGTGGACATTGAAGTCACCGAATATGGGATGATTGATTTGCAGAAAGTCAATGGTGTTTGCGAGTGAAGAGAATACTGTCCTCTATTGTATATCGCTTGGTGGTCGATAAACGCAGCATATGAATTTGATGATCTTTTGTGCTATTATTTTGAACCACATAACATGAAAGTTTTGGGGTTTTAGCATTTTTTTTCGTTGACAGGAGAGATCACTCCTGATAAAACGAGATATTTCAAAGTTACGTCTGAATCGGGAGTGGAAATCATAGCCGGAAGGTAGAAAATTGACGAGGTTTGTTGAAGCACTAACTTTGGTTTCTATGAGTGCAAGAATATGAGGACTATTTGCTTGCAGGTGTTGGTGCACTGAGTCCTTCGATCTTTCAGAAATCGATTTTGAAGTTGCTAGTGGGGCTCTTAGCAACTGCAATTACCACGCTATATCCTTTTGGACTGATGTTAAAAGGACTCTGCCCCCTGATCAGATAAATGTTCAGATAGAACAATTTAGGAAAGCGTTAGTTGAATTAGAGATAAAAAATTCAGAAAAGGATAAGAGTTCTGTGATTCGGTTCATCAATGGTTGTCCTGAGATTCTAAAAAATGACCACCAGGTAGATGGAAAAGACTAGAAAATACCCCATTACTAATGTACTACCAGAATGGTAATGGGATGCGAACTAAAATATCTGAATTTAGTTTGGCAGTAAATTCTTCAAATTATGATATTATTATCATCGCTGACAGCAGATTTCATGGAAAAATTTATTCAGAGAAACTATGTTGCACTGGCTACAACATATTAAGAGCTGACCGCAATGCTCAAATTTCAAAGAAGGCTAAAAGGGGTGGCGTGATGATCTTGGTGAAAAATTATATACGAGCTTCCATTATCAGAAAGTCAGAGACAACCTTGGAGCAATTACTTCTAGCATGTAAACATTTGGGTGCTATATTTATTATTGACGATAATTATATACTTTCTGCATTGCCCGAAGATGTACCATACATGGACCACTGTCAGACAGTAAATGAAATTTGAATATCTTAATTATAAGTTGTGCATAGTAGGTGACTTCCATCTACCGAAGGCACAGTGGTCAAATGCAGAAAATTGAATAAAAGTTAGATATCCTGCCAATTCGTCTACTTTACAACTGACACAAACATATGGTTTTTATAATATGTACCAATTCATTGATGTGCCGAACAGCCGAAATATTTTTTTGAATTTGTTATTTACGAATGATGGGTCCACTAGATGTTTCAATTCTCTGGACCCTATTTTTGATGAATCTGTTGATCATACATCATACTCTTGTTGTTTTACGTCGAAAATGCTAGGTTAGATACACTCAGGGTAGAGAATTTTTATGTTGATTTCTAAAATGTAACTATCAAGGTCTAAATGATTATTTATTTATGATAGATATCATTTCACAACGTATTACTTGTTCCATATGCATATAGAATAAGTAATACAGAACATATAGAACAAGTAATACGTTGGGAAAGTTATTTGGAAATAATAAAGACAAAATATCTCAATTCGAGAAATCAGGAGTATATAAATTAAATTGTGGAATTTGCTTCAAGGTATATATCAGTCAAACTTTATTCTTCATCAAGTAACGGCCGAATCAATCAGATAAAATACATGTTATAGTTTGAGTGCTAACCGATGTGGTATTTCTGTCAATTGTGTTCCCAGTCAAACCCAGGGTGTCTCAAAAGATACTCCAGATGAATTTAAATCTGAGTAAAAGGAAATGAGAAATATGGTTTCATCATTTTATGTATTTCAATCAACATTTCGAAACTACCAACACATTGACGATCGTAAATAGAAAGAACCCAGATGGAATTGAAGAGATACAATTACCCACCCAAAAATATTCAGATAGTCTTCATGGTAATCATTTTGTAAGTAATGGTTCATCAAGAATTTAAATGATGTGAGTTTTATTTTCATCATCTCACCTCCATGCCCGGTGCTACAAAGAAATACAATACTTCCGATAACAAGTGCCCATGCGGGTCTGGCGCACGAGTTGAAAAGACCAGCTCTAACAGAATCATAATTGCTCCCTGTGAAAACTTGATGCACCACTATGAGAGCGAAGAAAGCAGCAAATGTGGAAATCCATAAAAACAAATTGGTTACCTAAAAAACAAAGAATCATTCGTAATATTTAAAATGAGTCCTATCACTTTTCAACTTCTGAATTGATGGAGCAGTTTCAGTTGAATGAATGTTATTATCATGCACCTTGCAGACTTCTGAGGTTGTAATGTTCATGAAACAAAATGGTTCTGATGAAATTTGTAAAGCGACAATCAGTCGGTTCGATTTCCTCTATATACATGTACTTTCTTTGGTCTATGACCATGGGGAAATTATTGTTTTTGAGGAATATACCTGAGCTGTCCATTAATTACCTTTGGTTTTCAACATTGAACGAGATGTTCAGGAATGTATCAACAAATTGAGACACGTTCAATAAAATATAGCAAGGACTACGTTATAACTTGTTAAGCCACTGCATGAGGTCTTTTTCTATAACATCGAAGATTTTGTTTCATTAAATCCACTTACCTATGCCTACCTTGGTCGTGTGGTTTTGAGTCGGAGATTAACTAGTTCATCATATTCTTTCAAGATGGTGCTTTCATAATTCTATCCTGGTAACTCAAAAATCACAATGATACCATACAGCTGTACATCGTCAAAGCTGGTTTTTATGCCTGACATTTCATCCACAACTACAGTAGATCTTATCAAAACCCGTCAAACAAAGGTTAAAGTGTTCTTTCCTTTCCCAGCAGATCGTTCAGGATACAGATCTTTTGATCAAAGTTACAGAGAATATACACTTTGTCCAAGATAAAAATGAATAGCATGGGGATATCAAAAACGGTATGTGATACGGGGTTGATTGAGAAAAGTAGCATATTCTATTTAGAAAGTTTCAATATTCCTAATAGTTTTGGAGATATCCGAGAAAAACCGAAATTTAACGACTCCATTTTCCATTGTGAATACAGTAACGTACCAGACAATATGATTTCATAATCATTTATCGCACAAAATGAAAAGTGATCACTTAGATAGTATGCGCTGGAAAAAATGTCATATTTTGATGCATGAAGTAAATTTACTAGTCTTATTTATAATAAATTTTAACTTAACACTTGCCGAAATTGTTGCGTTGTTGAATACAAAAATGAGTCGCAATATCAACAGTTTAGTTTATAAAATGTAATTGTAATGTAATAACAAGAAGCTAATATGTATTATTGGAAATGAACAGAAACTTATAACAAGTGTTCAAATAACCCGCCGTTATTTTTTAAGTACAAGTACGCTCGTTTCACAGACAAATTTAAAACTTGAGTTAACATATTCGGAACACTATTGTTTTTTTGAGTTCAACAAAAAATTTCATAAACAGGATTCAGGTTTACCAATAGGCTAACCCCTTAGTCCACTTCTAGCACACATATTTATGAACAGCTTGAAGAACAAACACTATCGTAGGTTCCGACCTGGGTAAAAAACATTAATTTTTGGTACAGATATGTAGTTCTTGCCTGTTTCAGAGGTACTACACGACAGCTGAATCAATTCATGACATTCATAAATAATCTCAATAGGAACATACAGTTCTTACTCGAAACAGAGATAGAGAAACAGATTAGTTTCTCAGCATTACACACAATCAGAATAAATTTGTGTTCAATGTATTCAGAAAACCGAGCTATACAGATATTACAATCCCAAGCGATTCTTTCCATCCCGACAGTAATAAATTAGCAGCCCACAATTCAATGTTACACAGAGCATTCCCGCTACCTTTATCTGCTAGGGAGATCAAAATAATAATACAGAAAGGACATAATAATGGTTTCGAAGCAGACACAATCCAGAAGTTAGTCATAAAATAAAGCCGTAAATTCATTTACAGATTAATATATCCCCAGGCCAAACAGTCGAAAACCAAGAAATTTGTAACTCTAACATATTTTGGAAAAAGAACAGACATAATTGCGGGTTTTTTCAGAAAAAACAATGTGGAAGTGGCATTCAGACCACGTGCCTAAATTCAATGTCAAAGATCAAGTGGACAAGATGGATAATTCTGGAGTTTATAAGCTTAAGTATCCCGAGTGTAATAGTGTTTATATGGGACAATGTGGTCGAAATTTCTCAAAACGGTATGCTGAACATGAAAGGTCCTTCAGATTAGGTAAAAATGTTTCGACGTTTTCAAACCATTCCATGGAATGAAACCACAAGTCCCCGAATCTAAACGATACAGAAATTTTGCACTATGCAAGCTACAGAAATTTTGCACTATGCAAGCTAAGGTTGGAAACTTAGTTATTTGGAATCCTTGGAAATTCATAAGTATAAGAAAGGCGGGTGCAATCTGTTAAATGATCAAGTCGATCTAGTTTACTCACCGGTTTTCAAATTAGCGAACCCACATTATCGCAGGTAAAAATAATTCAGATACCTCGGTTATTACCTAGAGTGGTACTATATGTGGTACTATATAAGGGGTAATGTTATCATTCATTTGTAGTTTAATGTAAACGTTTGAAAATGTCCTTATAGGACGAAACTGCAGTACCTTTAGTTACGAATAAAAGCGACAAAAAACAGAAAATTTTCATTTCTCATTTTTCATGATGATCTCTTGCCATGTAGTAACAGCTATATACATCAATTTATTGAAAATATATATCTAGACCCTAGTAAAACAAATGACTTACTAATTTTAACAAAATTATTTATAAAAAACTGTTTAAATAGAAAATATGAGAGCATATTTAGTCACTGTTTATTAGTGATAAATGATCAAATATTCACATTCATACTTTGGTTACAGAAATTTGAAACTTGTTAGACATATCTACAAATAATAATGTACAATATCAAGTTTCACCAAAAATATTTCAAGTTGTTGCCAAAATAGTGGCATTATTGACTTAGATCATTTATTTCTCCATATAAAAACTTTGAAAAATATTTCAAGTACCTTTAAAATGTAATAAATAATTACTGATATATTAGGGCATACATAAAAAGGAAGGGAATATGTTAACGTACAATAAGTGCATTCTGGTTGTGGCTTGCAAGACAGCCGATGACTAGGGCGCACACACTGAGTTTGTAGGCATATACCTATTCGCAGGTGACATACACATCGGTACGTATGGGTACAAATGGACGGGCTTTAGATGCCTTTGTCTGTACCCTCTCTCATGCATCAGTCTCGCCTCCTTTTAACCTCAACCTTGCAAAATCTTCGAATATTATGTCATCATCATGATCCTGCACGTTATTCTCATCAGCATCAAGTTGTATAAGGTTGGTATCCACTGGGATATCATTTCTGATATCTTCGCTCACACGCCTAGATGGAGTAGCAGGAGGAATAATTTCCTCCTCTGGCTTTGGATGCATAAGAATAAATGGGAGTTCAGCAACTAAATCTCCTCCTAATGCGCCAAGGCACAATTTAACCTTAACTTTATACTGGACAATAATTCCTAAGTTTTCTCGTTGTGACAGATCAGCTACCAAAGTACTCGATGCTAAGTTAGTGTCTTCATGCTTTAATTGACCATCTAGGGCAAGACCCCACTTGTCTTTGTTATTTGCCAGCAATGGAGTAAGTGTAAATATCTTATTTAATGTAAACCCAGGGCCAATAGGACAAGCCTCTTCACTCTCAATTTCAGCAACTGTGCATTTATATTGAGCTGTTGAAAACAGACAAATATCCGCAAACTGTCTAACGGATACTTTGATTTTCTTAACTGTGCGATTAGAGTTATTAGCTATATGGACATTTACAGCAATAACTTCTCCATGATGGTATAATTTTTTATCCAGAGAAGCTTCTAAATGCAGTTTATTCGGACTCATCATAAACTCTTTACTGACCTCAACTGAAGGCTGCTCCCCTTGTTTACTTGGGGCATACATTATCTTTCTTATAGCTAGCCTCACTGAATTCCTCTTATGGGGTTTGTCTTCTTGGCTTTCTCCAACAAACGCTTTAAGCTCATAATCAATCCCACATGGTTTTCCAGTATCACCAGGAGCAGGCTGAAGGGTAACTGATGCTGGGCAATGGGGAGGTAATTCAAAATAAAAAGGGAAAGCATTCGATCCCAGTTTTTTAATTAATCGTTCTTGAAGCCGGGTTAGAGGTCTTGGATTTTGTGCAGTAGTTTCTTGTGGATATATCTGCTCAGCAGCTAAGTACAAATCTTTCCGAAACGTAAGTCCCAAAACATCTAAATCTTCTCTACCATACCTAAATGCAGCCAGTACATGACCAAATACTTTTCGATCTTTCATATAATCCGGATCAATGAGGACTACTCCATCTATAGGATCTACATAAGCTATGTGATCAACAAAATCTCGTTTACCTAGATACACTGTAATTTTTCCATTTGGTGAACTCTTCTTGAAAACTCTAGTTGCTTGACGTTTGCTACCAACATCGTCCATGTCGGGACTGGAACCTGACTTGAGTTGTTGATCCGAAGGAGAAAGTAAAGGCACCTCGTGCCCCTCCAGTCTGTCGAAGTGTGCAGAATGACACTTTAGGAACAAATCAAGCCCTGTGAAAAATATTAATATTCATTTCCTTTTCTCCATAAAATATAAGAAAAAATATAAGGAACATAATCAATGCAATATCACGTAAAATACTGTTTCGCCTCTAGGTATCTCAAAAAGTGGCAGACACTCGTAAATCAACAACTTTATTCAATTATCCAAAAATACAAGTAAAAAACAAATATTCAAGTATCACTTTGAAAAATATTCCACGGGTTTACTTCACTTTTTATCTTTGGGGTATTTCGGACCAAATTGATTGCTCACGATAACTTTTCCGTAATTTATACATAAATCGATGGTATGCGTTTTTGTAGTTGATGTTAAGTTTTTAAACATAGAAAATGGCAAGAGTCGAGAGAAATTGCTCCGTTAGAGGTAAAATGTGGCAATGTAGCAGAGAAATGGAAATTTTGGATTAAAAAATTCAACAATTACTTGAAAGCCAATGAAATCGAAAAGAAAGAAGATGTACAGTGTGCACAATTTTAACAGTTTATTGGCGATGAGGGTATATGTATATTCAATACATTCAAACTTAAGAAAGAATATTAATGTACAATGTGCACAGTTTTTACAGTTTATTGGCGATGAGGGTGTACATATATTCAATATATTCAAACTTAAAAAAGATATGCCAATTTGACAATTTCTTTCAACCAAAAGACATAAGCTTTTCACAAGGAAGCAGTTGGAAGGAGAAAGTTTACAACAGTTCATAACAGATTTGTAAAACATAGCAAAAAGTTGTGCTTTCGGTAATTTGGAAGAGTCACTGGTTTGCAGTATACTTATCATTGGCCTCTTAAGTGATCAACTGAGAGAAAGTTTATTGGAAGATAGTGATATGACTTCGAAGAAAGCGGAAAGTGTTTTCTTGGCAGTTCAGGAGTCTAGGAAGCAGGGGCAGGAAATGACAAGTGAAGTGAGAGAGTTATGTATTGTGGATGCTCGTACGGAAGCTAATCGAAAC
>WOGR01008905.1:0-11602 GCA_015342045.1 Leptinotarsa lineolata | reverse complement strand
ATATAGAAGTATTTGTTTCGAAAGAATTTTTTCTTTCGTGTAATTCAATGTCTATATGGAAGTAGCTGTTTCAGAAGGCCTTTTTCTTCTATTTTGTGTCTATAAGTTACTTCTTTGAATGATCTACACATCTATGTTTAGTGATATTTCATTTTTTCAAAAAAATGATTACTTCCTTCCTTTCTTTGGGAGATTCCCACATTTTTTGTATCAAGATGGAGTAGTAGAAAGCCAAAAACTTTCTTTCTCAAAAGATTAAACACTCGTAATGAAATATAACCCCTTCAATCTAAAAGAAAGTCGTAATGACAATTATATCCTCGGCACGAAATTATTCACTTTCTGTAGTTTTGACATCATGTGGAGTTATTTTTCACTGGGGTTACCTATAGTAGCGATTTTGTTTCTGTCAAGGCAGGTGAATGTCCCTTAGACATAGGTAAATGCTGAAGAGAAGTGCTGCGGTCTTCCCAAACCTAAATTCTGTATCGTTAATGAACATTTCATCTTTCTTCATGTACAATGACTGATCACAACTTCTGCCATCAGCAGTAAGATCGATGATTATACACATGTAATAGATCTTCCAAATTGAATCATGTTCCTGAATTGATATCAATGAAGATATGCATATAATAAAGGGACACAATATGGGTCGAACACGTTATGAGTATTTGCTTCATGAAAATTGCTAGATGAGAAGTGTAGTAAATTCTTATTATCCCCCTGCACCATATTGACTCCTCATTTCCCAACTGTAAATACAGTACTGTAGTTAAATTTCTCTCTTCTATACGTGATTAGATATTCATGAAATGATTTTGGAGAGAAATATAACATGAATGAGGGTCTTATATTTTGTCTTGTCATATACATATCAATTTGACATCGAATCATTTTATATATCTACTTACTTGCCCTCCTTTATTTTTGGCTCCTTTCAGTAAAGCTGCACAGTACATAGAAGGATCAGTGTATCCATCCCCAGGAGACCACAATGCTCCATAAAAAGATTTTGGATCAAGTATTGGGCAAATTTTCTGGGCTTCCTTCGGAGAAATTACGTGGCTTTCTAGATTGAACATATGTCCTAGTGTATGAAATCGTTTATATTCCTCCAACCTTTCCTGAAATTCACAGATGATTCATGAACTCAATGAATTATATCCCAAGAATGTCATCGGAATACAGGCTGATGCAATCAACCATTATTCATCAATATTGAGGCTGAAGTTGTCACGTTTATAAACATTGTCGTATATTGGATTAATAGTAATTATTGTATACTCGTGATTCTAATGGGTGAACAATAGATGGTTTCATTCGCAATTACCATCATATCATAAACATCGCAATATCATTTAATATATGATGTTTACAGTTGAGTAGGGAGAGAGAGAAATAATGTAAATCACAGTTTCAGAAAAGTAAAAAATGATCCAAACAAAACACAGATCCAAATGACAAGAATCTTTGAAAACTAATCAAGTGAAGAAAATACAGTTTTCTAATATCAAACAAATAATGAGTGTCAATTGAGCTTTCTCGATAACAAAATAAAATTGATACCATTTCATGAGTTTCCAGGAAATGGCTAATATAAATGTAGGGGTTTTCCTATGACTACTTGCTTTAAAAACATTTCATTTCCTTATTAATTTCCATTCAGTATTACAAATTTTTGTTATGAAATTTTTCATAACTCAATTAACGAGCAGTCATCCAAAATATATACCTGCTTGAGCTTTCACGTTAATTCTATTATTTCATTTTTCACTTAGTATTTCAGTAGTTTCCTATCGCGAATATTTGCATGGAATTCTGTCTTCTTTCGAAACAAAAATTCATTACCGAAAAACATATGTATATTGAAAACGACTCTTAAGACACTGAACCAAATGTTTTGTTCACTTTACTCATCGGTAACATCCTTATCGAAAGTCGAGTGGAGTTAGGGCCGAGTGTGTTCCCTGCCGAAAACTTGAAACCTTTCTGAAGTCACCTCGCCACGAGGTCACAATGTAATTTTCTATTCGTGCTTTTGTTTGCCATTGTGTTTTGTTATTAATAAATTTTTTGTTGATCAACGCTGTATCCGTCTGAGTAATAATTCATCTGTCACCATTCCCGACATAATAATAATATCAATGATGGGGAAGTTTTGGTTGCGGTGTTCTGTGATCTATTGAAAGTTTCTGACTGCGCCAATCATATAATTCTACTTCAGCAGCTCCATCATCATCATCTTGAAGGAACAAGTTGATTTGTTATCACATCGACAACTCTTCATAAATAGGTATAGTGAGATGGCATTCTCGGGGAGTTTTCCTAGGAAAGTTGTTCAAGCCATCATTAGTTACATATGCATGAACGCCATTGCATCGTCCTGACGCCGGACAATACTTTTCCACCGGACCACATGGCTGGGCCGTGCCTGGAGTGCCCACCGAAGAAATAGCGCCGATGGACCCACTTCGTATAGAATTATCGTTTCTTACCTACTTCATTATGAAAAATCATTTTGTTGACTCTTCATTTTAGGATTCATATAAATAGTTGTGAAAAATG
The DNA here is from genome assembly GCA_015342045.1 of Leptinotarsa lineolata. NCBI lineage: Eukaryota > Metazoa > Arthropoda > Insecta > Coleoptera > Chrysomelidae > Leptinotarsa > Leptinotarsa lineolata. The sequence goes on along the minus strand of WOGR01008905.1, from coordinate 9,034 downwards.
AGATGAGATAATAATTGGTGCGGAACAAAATGACATGAGATAATAATTGGTGCGGAACTCTTCTTTGAGATTGATGTTACTATAAGCTTTCGGAAATAAAGATCATTAGTTGAAACGGAAGTTATTAAAGTGGATTCACTTATTTCTGTGTGACTTTGTAATTCAGCGAGTCATAAGAGGTTTCTAATCATTATTCACATTGCTCTTTACATATCAACATGAAAAGAAATCTAATGATGAAAGATCAGGTGATCGCGCTTGCCATTCAAATGATCCTCGCTTCCCTATCCACCGATTGGAAAATGTTGTATCGAGGTATTGCCGGACATTAACTTGGTGATGTGTTGGTGCTCCATCCTGCTGAAACCGTATCGTATTCACTGGAACTTGAGAGTTTCCTGGATTAGGATAAAAATTTGCTAGACTTGGAATGACATGATTTTGAAGTACTGCCAAACAATTATCGTCATTCAAGTTACCCTCAATGAAAAAGGGACCAATCATATAGTTTCCTACAATCCCTGTCCAAACATTAAACTCTTGGGGGTATTGCGTGTGTTCTTCTCTCATCCAGTAAGGATTTTCCGTTGATCAGTAGCGGCAATTTCGCCGATTAGCATTACTGTTGAGAGAAAAAGTACACTCATCAGAACACATGCCTCCTAATTGGATGATATTGTTATCCAAAGTGTCCATCATTTGCTCACAAAAATGAGTTCTTCTATCAAAATCGTCTTCCATGAGCTCCTGAGTAGGTATCATTTCATAGGGATGCATTTTATTTTCTCTTAATATGTTTACTATCGATGTATGGCTAACACTGAATGTTGTGGATGCCTATCTTCTCGATTTATATGGGTTTTCCCAAACTCAATCATCACATCTAATTTGAGTTAATCACTCATTGCATTGGCAGTTGCTTTTTTTATCTGCCCCACATAACCAAACTCGCGGAACTGCTTCACTATTTTGCTTATTGATCCTTGAGATATGGGCGGTAAGTTAGAAAATTTCTCATGAAATAGGCGAGCTACTTCATTTTGTGTTCGGGTTTTATCTCCGTAACCAATCATTTGTGAAAGTGTTATTTTATGCATTTTCGTTAATCTAACTATTTGTCAGACTTGAAGTCAACGAACTTCAAACTAAAATTATAATACTGGCAACTGATGTTGTAATACAGAAAACAATTTGACATGGCGTTTTAAACTATAATTATTGCAGTAAGCTTGAAAGCGATAACATTTTTGAATAGAGAATTAAGAGACTTTTCAAACAATATATCACAAGCCTTCACTTCTCATTTGGAGAATTGGGGACTGAACCTGTCATTCGACGGGGGTTGAAGGTAGGGGTAGTATTTGTCCTTTGAAATATGTCAAATTATAATTATTCCATTTGGCTTCAACACACTGTATAATACATAACGTTGATATATAAGTAACGAAAATGAAACGAATATTTGTATTTAAAAAATACAAATGAAAACAGAAAAAATTCATAAGTGATGAATATATTTTCCAAATCAACATATTGAAGAATAATCAAACGGGAATGTGTAGGTAACTATTTTTTTAATTCAATTTTGAAAATTTTTATTGCTTTGCATTTCTTCATTTTATGGAGAACACTGTTATAATATCCAGACCTCAGGTAAATATAACTTCTTTGCAGAATATTTTATCTGGTTTCGGATCATGAAAGAAATAATCTACAAGCCTTGTATTATGATTGTGAGACATGGCAATTAGCTGTTCTTTAAATTTTTGTTGTGTATTGACTGCTGACAGGAAAAATAACTGGCGAATTTCAAGAAGTTGTTTTTCTGTGTACAGGTAATCAGGAGAGTATGAAGAATATTATGATCATTTTCAAAATTCTCTCTAGTTTCGTCAGGTACTTGCTCACGGCGCATCACACGCAATGATGCCCTGATTTGAGTGTCTTTCAACGAGGGCATGGTAAAGGATTATTATCAATTGTTAGTAAGTAGTCTATGCCGATTCGGTGACAAACGGCCGGAAGTAAACTGTCGATGGTCAGGTCGATGGCAAGGTGGATGGCTGATGCGAAGCCAAAAAGAGAGACTCCGCGAAGAGCAACCCTTGTGGATAGTCTTCGCTTGGGGTGCGGCACAGAAATTGAGATTGGGAGTAAGCTAGCTGTGACGTGTGACTAAGTCCTCGATTTGGTCCTCGATTTGGGACTCGAATTGGTCCTTGGTTTGACCTTCGAATTGGTCCTTGAATGGGTCTTCGACTTGAGAAAAAATGGTCAACTGTCATTTGTCATTTATGGTCTCTCGATGCGCGTTTGGTCAGTAAGCATCATCAAGAGATGACTAAGGCTGAAAAAATCTCAGATGTATGTTAACGTAATAGAAAAAATCATATGGTGTCATGAAATACATTATTTGAGAAAAAATACATGACAGTTTAACGATGAAGTAGTCTAACGTTTCAACGTGCGATCTCAATTAGGAACGTATACCGGGTGTGAGCGATCCCAATCAAGAACGTAAACAGGGTGTCTATTTCATTGTTCAAGAAAAACATGATAGTGCGTGTGTTATGTCATTGAGAAATATATATGTATGAACATACATAGTGTATACATTCATTCATAATTATGAGAAAAGGCATAACGTTTTTTTGTTCTCATTCAGTGAATTGTGTCACCATCATCGATGAGATACATCAGCATCATTTATCATCGATGATGGTGACCAATATATGAACTAACGAAGTATCGGATCTTACTGATTCATCGGAGTATAAACATTTCTGGTTCATAAAAATTGAGGTAGAAGAAAACTAATAGTGCATTCGGATTGCCTATATCGAGGAGAGTTCAAATTTACAATGGAATGGTCATTTTCGCTTTTCATTTCCGGTCGTCCGGTTTCGAAAATTTCGAAATTATTCGATTCTTCCCGATGTCAAGAAACATTCAAACATTTTCAGTATTGTAAAAGACACAGGAGGCTAACGTTGTTATTATGGAAGATGAGAGGGGATGCGGGTACTCTAACCTCACAATTTTTACTGGAGAACATAAAAATGGAAACCATATGTATGCAGCATGCATTTAATTCATTTTGGTAGTATATTATAAAACCATTTATATAAAATATCGAGATTATTGAGACTGCAGCTAAAAGGACTTCCTTTGGAATGATGCATACAGAACAGTATGTTTTTCTCAAATTTCGGAACAGTCCACCATGAATTCTCAAAGTCTGCCATCCAGAAACACTTTTTTTTGATGACCACGCACATAAATGATGTTGACAATATATAGATTTTCCGTGAGAATGCTGTCTAGTAGAAGATATTCCACGAAGCCATAAGAATATTTCAAACCATGAATATTTTTTTCCACATGGACAACGCGTTTTCTATCGCCTTTGCTGAAGAAGGAGAATGGTTTCGGCGGCATTACATTGATTACCGATTTTGATGGCAATCTCTTTGGGATGGAATTGTTGCTCAACAACAAATCCTTGGATATCAATGAATGCTAGTCTCATGATATGCATTTGTCAACTAATAAAACAGTTTTGATTAGTTCTACTTTTTAATAATTCCGTTGAGTGGTAGGTGTTCGATGACAGTTCGTGCACAACGATGCAAGAGATTCCTGTATTTTGTGGAAATCCCTCGGATGCTTCGATTTCAGTTTTACATCAACACTTGAACTTTTGATGCTTTCATCTCTCTAGGAACAATCGATGACAAAGAGAGATTTTTCGGTGTCGGCGATAGTGATAAAAGGGTTATGTTGGTTCGTCATTTTGTAGCTGAGACCTAATTGGGCTAGTTGGAATAGGCTTGCAAATAATTCATTTTTGTGAAATCCATATGCACATTTTCTTTGGGGTAATTCTCACCGTTAAGAGTCAATGTTATATTGGTAATACTCAAATGATGAATTATTGTTGAATCATTGTTGACTTTAGTGTAATCACGATCTTTTTGGAAACATACAATCACATAGCGAGGGCTTTCGAGAAACGCGGAAGTCTTGACGGCCCATATTTCATTTTTTGCACCTTGTGTGAGGGCAAGCAGCATATGGAGTTCCCATTTTCTGAACGGTATGAAAATAGGTGTGTTAGCTTGGATAACTTTCAAAAGTTGCAATTCAATTTGATCACAGGAAAAGATTCGTTTAACTTTGAGTTCGATATTTTCAATGTTCAGCTTAACTTCCATCTTTGATGTTACTGTACAGAAGTCTCATCTATTTTGAAACAGTTACTATCATCTCCAGCTCGTACTAATCGGATTGTGTGTTTACCATAGGAAACACACTGATAATCATTGAAAATAATCAAGAAATGTCTAATGATATGAGAATGTTAAACGTTGAAGATGTAGTTTGAATGATACCTAGGCTCTTGGGATATTTTCATCCTGAGATTAGCAAGTGCTTGATATCTTCATCGGCGTAGGCGAGAAAGCCTTTGAAAGTACTAACAATTCCAACTTCAGGAACTGCTTCCAATTCTTCAACATTCTGTTCATAGGTAGCAGATTAAAACATGAAAGCACCAGCATTATTTACGAAGGTCACCCTACGAGGCTATCGTACAAAGCATCATAGGCATTGGAATGATTAATGTTGATTTCAATGACACCATCATTGCGAAAAGATTTGACATACGGGTAGTAGGTTCGCCATTTCACCTTCTATATGGATTAAGCTTTGTGATTTTTGAAAAAAAAAATGAACACTTGATTGGATCACATGATAACGCAGAAATTCCAAAAATAATTTATTCTCTGTTGACAGTTGTTGACGCTGTTTGGAGGTCCTGATGAGGACTGACGGAAGATACGATGATGAGTTATTCTTATAGATAGTTAGCATCATACTATTGCTTCAAATCCAAACGAATTATTATTTCTATACTATTTGCAAGTCGGAAATCAATCGAGTTTTTCGAACAAAATATTTCGCTTTTCAGCATATTATTGTTCGCTTGAGATTCATTTTGAGGAAAAAAACACAAGCACTACAGAATAAACCTTAAGGCGCTCTAAGAGCGGTGCCTGTGTGGAAGTAGTGATTCATATTGGATTTGAATCGCTGGAGATTGAATCCATTGGAAAAAACGGTCTCAGGAAGTTCATTACACATGAAAGCAATTCTCCAAATTTCCAACCTTTCCTCGATGATCCAGTCTATCAAGGCTGCAAGTTATGTCTGCGTATCCAATTAGGCGGATGGCTCTTTTCTGGATTGAATCCAGCAGCTTCAGAGTATATTTATGGGCGGAGCTCCATACATGAAAAAGGCTCTTTTCTGGATTGAATCCAGCAGCTTCAGAGTATATTTAGGGGCGGAGCTCCATACATGAAAAAAATACTCCAAAGGTCTGATCTCAGCTTTATGAAGCATCAAAAGTTGCTGAGGTATGTACAGTTTTCGGGTTCGAAATAGTGTTCCAAGCTTTCGGGAAGCAGCCCTTGCAATTCCAGCAACATGATTGTGCCAATACATATTAGTGTCCATTTTACACCCATCAAACTTATCGAAGCAGAAAGCGAAATTGTCTGTCCTGCAGAAACATTCATATTCTTGGAGAAAACCGATGTCTGGGTTTTCGTGTCATTGAATTGAACCTGGTTACCTTCACCCCAATTCGAAATTACTTCCAGATCCTCATTAAGATATGCAACCTCCTGCTACCGGTGGAGATGTGCATCCGCAACTGATGTCCTGGTATCCAAATGGAATGACGAGACAATTGTGCTGTGGTCAGCAAAGCAAGATATTGGATTATTCGTTTTTCCCAATAAGTCGTTGATGTACAATAAAAAGAGGGTTGGAGACAATATGGATCCCTGGGGAACACCAGCATTGATGTTGAAATTATTTGAGAGATATCTATCGATGGCCATTTGCAGGGAACGTTCTTTCAGGAAACTTGAGAGTCATACACAGAAATGATCCGACAAGCCATAGCATCGAAGTTTGGCCAGTAAACCCTCATGCCACACACGGTCAAAGGTCTTAGAAATATCAAGTGCAACAGCTATTGACTCTCCATGTTTCTCGATTGCGTAATTCCAAATATGAGTGATTTTTGATATCACTGATAACAAAGCGACTGATCTATAGTTATTCGGAAGATTCTTCTTGCCCTTTTTGAAAATAGGCTGAACGCGAGCAATCTTCCAACAAGAAGGAAAAACACTTTTCGTGTAAGACAAATTGAAAAGTCTGCAAAATACTGGTGAGAGTTCATTTGCGCACTTTTTGAGTACGATGACAGACGCCTTGTTGATATTGAGCTGTTTCAGAATTCGCCTGACCAGACGTTGTCGAAAAGTCATTTCTGGCATTGTGGATTCTAGTGTGGGAATAGTGTGAGATAAAATTCTTGGCGATTTTCCCTGTACGTTTAAGGCAAAATATATTTACTTATCAGAGCTCCAATATCACCTCTTTTGTAAGATCCAGATGGCGTATAGATACTTCTTTGTTTAGTTTTGACGTCGTTTTCGTAATAATAGAATTTCGTGCCTTCTTCAACATTTGGTATACTGTTGTACGAATGGAAACTTAGCAAAGATAAACTGTATTCTGAATCGGAATCCAATCGAATAGGTGGAATGAAATCGATGGAAAGTGTCGAAAAATGACTTTAGACGTTAGAGTAAATATCATAGACATGACTGATGCATTTTCCACATATACACACCTCAAATAATGATCATAAATAACATCATTTTCAATCACTTATTTCTACAATAATAACATCCTGTTTATGAACTAACAGGAACATACATTCCTTTTTGTAATGATGACTCATCTGATGAAGGGGGCACCTCATGTCATTAATGGATGAAACACGATAAACGAACCTGCAAAGCGGATTGATGTTGGTAGTCCTATGGTAATCTATGCCAAACATCCAATAATTCCAAAGTTTCAGCATTCTCAATCAAATAGTCAATCGATAGAGTTTTCAATTCAGCATTAATTAAATCCCGCAAAGATTTATATCTGAGCATTTTGCAGTCATTATGAAATAGAAAACTATAGGCACAGATGTTCGCAATTTTGATACCGATCATTGTTTTGTGTGATTATTAAATCCCTTCCAAAATATCGTACCAATTCCATTGAAGGTTTGAGATTACCGTAACTATCAAAATATTGTACAGTATTGCCGTTTTTAATATAAACTACCTAATTAGTGTCTGCATTCAACTGAGAATCCAAGTTCAATACAGCACATTCCAAGGACAAGTTGGCAATGTATCACGCATAAAGACCCCACGAAAATGTGTTATTTTCAAATGATGAGCACATTTTTGAATTTCCGAAAATATAATGCTCTATGGGGTAGCTTCAGTAGGAGTTTTTCTGCTTTTTAAAATAAAGACCTCGTCCTTTGCGTTGATGTTGTTTTTTAGGAACAGACCAAATCCCCGAGGTGTTTTGCGTAGGTACAAACCAGAACCCAAATGTTCCATAGCTCAAGAAAGGCAGGACCAATTTTTATGATTTTGGTGTTTTTAGATTTGTCTGCATCAGGAATAGGATAATAAGTATTGAAATATGATATTTCATCAATAATAATAATGAAAGAACTTGAGAACGGCTATACCAATTTTTATGAATTTTGTGTTTTTGGATCTGCCTTCATCGGAAGTAGGATAGTGAGTATTGAAATACATGTTATTAACGAAAATAATAATAATGATAATAAAAGGAATCAAGAACCGCTGCACACATTTTCATGAATTTTGTGTTTTTGGATTTGTCTTCATCGGAAATAGGATATTAGGTATTGAAATATGATATTTCATCAATAAAAATGATAACAGAACTCAAGAACGACTGGACCTATTTTTAAGAATTTTGTGTTTTTGGATAATATCTTTGTCGGGAATAGAATAAGTATTGATATTTCATCAATAAGATTATAAATGATGATAAAAGAACTCAAGAACTGCTGGACCCATTCTCATGAATTTTGTGTTTTTGGTTTTGTCATCATTGGGAATAGGATATTGAATAGTGAAATATGATATATCATCAAAGAAAATAATAGAACTCCATCCAAATCTACTAATCCTACTATACTATGAAAGGGATTTATTGTAACTTTGAAGTCCCAGCAAATGCGTACGGAACCGTCCCTTTTTAGTACTGGTACAACTCAATAACTTGTGAATTTTCAAGTCGATCCAACTCTTTTTCTACCTTCTATTTCATTAAAAATGATGAAGGTCGTGCTTTAAAAAATTTCGGACTCACTTCCATACCTGATTTCAGGTATGGATATTATCCCTTTGTTGAATTCACCCAAATGGATCAAATCTGAAGGTAATTTTGATTGATTCTCCGTATTGAAAATTGCTAGACCGAACGAATTGAAAAAATCACGTGCCAGTAAATGAGGTCTGCCCTTTTCAATATCATAAGTTGCCCAGTTTTCCCTCACATTAAATTTCACAACTGATAAATCCCAAAGGTATGATCTTATCGCCATTATATGAACTGAAAATTTTGTTTGCTACCTGCAAAATATTTTTATGGAAATTTACTTCATAAAATGATTTCGACATTACAGAAAAAGCTGCTCCTGTCCAAAGTAGGAGTGTACATTTCTTAATCCACAGATAAATTTATTGAAACCGAATTTGTTTTGTGAGTAAAGGTAAATAATGAATATTTCTCAGAATCTAGAAAATTGTTGATATGAAAATTTATATTTTTGATACCTGAATTTTTATATGGGCACATTGGTGCCACCTGACCCTTTTTATTACAAGAATGGTAAAAATAGTCACGACATAAACATTTATTTACCGTGTGGTCTTTTCTTCCGCAAACCAAACATTGGATTTGCTATTTTCCCCACCGTCGTTTCTAGAACAGCTGACGTCGCTGCTGCAGAAGTTGACTTCGCGCCGGCGAAATGAGTTCCCGGTTCTTGCTTAACTCAGGTTGACAGAAAGGTGTGGCTGGCCGATTTGAAGGATGTAATCTCAATAACTTTGGAAAACTTGACTTC
>WOGR01008904.1:0-11602 GCA_015342045.1 Leptinotarsa lineolata | reverse complement strand
AATTGACTGTTCTGCGTTGTTCTAGTGGTACGGTTGCGACATGTCCAGTTTTTCCGAAAAAACAGGCGACCCTTTCCTTTGAGATAGAGCTGTCAGTTGCCAGATTGCAACAGTAGGGTTGCCAAGTCCCGAAACATAAAAGGCAACATCTCGTATCGTTAAAATAGTCCAAGGAATAGTCACTTGAATTTTTGCCGCATGTTTGATAAACACATTGTATACAATATTGAATAATGAGTAAAAATTGTCGGAATTACTGAAGAAGAATTCTCAGAGTGGCGTAGAAAGTTTACAACAATAAATAAAATATAGTAATTACCCAGACATAAACACTGTTGACGGGATTGTATGTAGCTATTCAACATTGCATTGCACATAATTTGTAAAATAATGAGAAGGAAAGGGAAATTCATATGTATTATTTTAAACATAATAAGCATCATAGAAAATTTTGGCATATCATTAGAGGTAGTAGATAATGGTTATGAATACGAACTGATAAATTAGAGGTCTTGGAATTTGTTTCAACCACTTTTTAATTTTGGGAATAAATACGTCTGTTCAAAAAATAAGGTGAATGTTAAAATTTCGCAGGCTACGTACATTCGATGTTGAAAAAAATTTAGAATTGAACTCACTACTATGGGATCTTCTCCATTCTCACGTTGTCCAGGATCCAAGTTGAGTTTTGGTAATGTAGTATTTTTTCCTTCCATCCAATGAGAGGCAGACAACTCAGTAATATATCCAGGAGTATCTGGGTATATGTCTGAATGAAAATCTCTGCAAAAAATGAAAATGAACATGCCACACAAGCCATAGTTTTCAAATTTACCTGTAGGTTTTTCTTGGCACTTGATACATAATGGGAATGACTGACGAACTGGTCAGCTGAAGTATGCGATTAACCTCCCCTTGCATAACATTCAAAGCTCGCTTTGGCACCAAACAAGCACCTTTGGTTTGCTCGCCAGAGTGTCGAATACCCTCGACAAGAAAAGGTTCTTTGTCCGTAACTTCCATATATCCAATTGTTGTGTCTCCTTCAAAATTTTTTTTAAAATACAATATTACTATTTAGCCATAGACTGGTAATTGATTCTATGAGGTTTCACAGATTGTACTAGTGACTTTCCTGAATTTTGTGAATTCTTACCTTTTCCAGCTAAAAATAACATCCCTGTATCAGGGTCATACAATGGTATCAAAATGCCTGTCGAACAGTCCAACTCTAAAGTCTTTTCAGGCTCTCCGAAATTCCTTAGATCCCTAATGATGATCTGCCTCAATCTCTGAGCATCAAATCCAGTTGTTAGAATTCTGTTTTGCTCTCCTAGCCACACCACCCGTGAATCTTTAATTCCCGGGTGAGAGTTCGCAGTTTTAAGACACGGTTGTTCTGCCCTTGGATCCAAAACTCGTACCTATATATTTGAAATTCTTTATGATATAACGAAACAAATATTATATGTGTATGGGGTTTCATTCACTTTAATTGTTGTCAATTAAAGATATTCTTCTTCGTTTAATTTATAATGGTAAGACACTTATCTTGAAATGTCCACAATTAATATCTTCAAAGGTAATCGTCTGTTTCATACCTGCTTATCTTTAGCAGAAGTTGCAAGTAGCGTTCCATCTCGTTTCCAGCTGACAGATTGTATGACTTCAGTATGGTCCCCATTCGAAAATATTTCCTGTTCCGAAATCAAATCCCAAAGAGTCACATTGGTATAGGATGTGGAGTGCAGAAGAAAATCTGCCGTCGGGTGGAAGCCTACAGTTTCTACTCGTCGTTGTTTGTGAGAAAATGTGCATTCCGCATTGCTGATAGATTCCTATAATAATAAGTGACTTGTTACTTCAATAATAATAAAAAAAGCATTTAATGTCTAAACAGGAATATAACAAGACATAATGATATCATTAGCAAGCATGTTACAGTTCTATATCTGCCTATATATATGATTACAATACTAATTTATCAACTGGAAACACCTGAGGAGAGAAAACAAAAAAAGATATAATAAAGAAAGCATTTAAATACTCAAGATACACCCTTAAACATAATGTTATTCCTCATGATTACTGCATAAATTACACACTTCTTCAAATAAGCACTCAACAAAGGGATCTTGGTGTCACTTTCGACCCTAAATTGAGTTTCTCCATACACTATGACTCAATGACATGCTTAGCCAAACGGATGCTACGTCTGTAACAATGTAACTGTAAGAACTTTCGTAGCAGAGACAGTTTTTTTAACTCTTTTCAATGCCTACGTCAAATCTTGGCTGGAATATGGCTCCCTCATATGTTCACCCATAAACAATGTCCACATAAAAAAAAAATCGAGTCCATACAAAGAGGCTTCACTTACAAGCTAGAAGGAGTTTACCCTGAGGTGCACCCGGTAGGGAGAGCACTATTCTCCCTCTGGTGCCGGCCGTGGGTCTTCAGGGCTAACCACCCGGTAGACACAAAACTCGGTTTCTGAAAATCGAGGAAGGGGCCCCCACAATCGACCCTCTCGGAGGGGTCAGAGGCGAGATGGTGGGACCCATAACGATGATTTGCCTACCGATGACAACCCTGGCAATGACAACGGACGCTTTCTGTGGACACATGAGCTAAGAGATAGCCTTATGCATTGTTACGAGGCGAAGGGGGTCCATGACGAGAATGCATGCTCTGAGGTGTGAAACACATTCGGAGCATGCCGCCTTTTCCGCTCAAAATCTCAGGGATTACGTATCCTATCTTCGGCGGCAGGGCTATGTAGCTCCGTCCCAACCTGCTAACGAATTGGTAGAAGTGACAGTTCTACCACCCGTTGGCACGGCTGGAGAGGAGACTCACATCATGCCACCAATGGAGACAATCAGAACACGCAGAGTGCTCCACAGAATTAGGCCCGTGAAGCCACAAGAACTGGCGTAGGTTCATAGTGTTCTAACAGAAGAGGCTGACATTTCGCAAATTAACACCGCCGTGTATAGCATCGTCCAATCGCTTTCCGAAACGGAGAGGCGAAATCCCGGCCTTGCGGTTCGAAAGATTGAACGGCGTGTACACAAGATGGAGGCTAAGATCACGTCGGCGAGACAACACGCGTCTCGTATCCAATATGTGATAGATTACAGGGCGGCCAAAGGGCCTTTCACGCCCGCAGTTGCGGCGAATAGCCGCCAAATTACGGGAATCTTCCAAAGAAAGGAAAGATGCAATCAATACTTTCCCAAAATATGATGTCTCCTAAAAATATACCACTTTCAATTTAAATGTATTTTTAATTGATAATAAAAATATCGATTTCAAAAGTTGAACTGTATTGCTGTGATCACCACAGCATTCACCCCATCAGATGAACTGGAAAACTAGGAGATTTCACTTATTTCACTAAACCAATCAACGAGTATACATTGAAAGATAGTATATGTGCAAAGGTGTAAAAGAAAAAATACTTATATTTTTCTCTCAGTGTATTTTGTTGATGTGGATAACTTTACACCCATTAAAAATATATCTACCTGTAGGTGTTCAACGAACTGAAGATATTACATTATGTTTACTGATTATACTTGGAAATAAGAACTATTTTATACACTTCACCAATTTTACAACTTCAACTACAGTAATGGAAAGGTATTATGATTCATACTTCTGGATGATCAACATCTGGGTTTTCTAAATGAAAAATAATTATACAGTTCAATAACCATTTAAAATTTGATTTTATAATTTTTCAAATAAAACCCCAGTAAGTATTTTTGATTTGTGAGATATTTTTCATTTTTATGTTTTTTGCCATGAAATCATACAACTACATCATTAGCTAATTGGAAACTCAACTTAAATTAATAATTAATATTAATCACTTTAAAACTAGTATTGGCAATTTCAAATTATAACTCAAAAAAACTTAAAAAAATTTTTTTCATGTGTGATTTTGAATCAAATCCGAATTTGTTTTAAATGCCATAATATAGAATCATTGGGCGGAAAAAACTTCAATGTTGACAAAAAGAAGTAAAAAAAACTCAATTTTGTTCTTTTATTGAAGAACTTATTTGTTTCTTGAATATTAGTTTGGTTGTTAATACCTGATAATGTCATTCTACATATGTCTGTAAACAGTTGAAGTTGGTTGTTATTGATTTTGTCAGATTTATTTTGAATGAAAGCAGTACTAATTATTGATAACTAAATTATTTCAATTTTATAAACAAAAATAATAAAACAGGATTACCGTAACTTCCTTAGATACATAGATCTATTTCATAACTTCACATTACCCAAAACTAAATTCTAGTTGTGTAATAATAACTGAAGAAAGAAATAGTCTAAAAAACAATGCAATGCAAGAATGCTTAATTTGAAGTTTTTGAAAGTTATGCTATCAGATTATTCATTCAGGAAATAAAAAGTATAAGTACCTGAGAGTAATTAACATACATCTAAGCATATTGTTGGACCTATATTTTTGAAAGAAAATTTAACCAAACCTCTGTAACTGGATATGTTGCAAAATCTCATCAGGCCTATGATTAAAAAGTTTAGGCACACTCAAATGAGCAGCTGAATGACAATTGTTCAAACAGGTAAGAAATAATTTGTGAACATTGGCTAATTATGCAGAAACTGCTGAACCAATTTAGAAAAATAAAACAGTGTTGAATAGAGAATTGGAAGACCAACAAGCAAAGTATCACAAGACCCTTTTCTATTAAAAAAAAATTATAGTAACCCGTTAGCACGAGTGAAGCCATACTATTATTTTTGATATTGAACAATTCTAAAAATGATGCTTTTGAATGCAAACTGTGTCTGATTTTGCTATCTTGTCAGGTTCAAAAGTTATGAAAGGAGGAGGGACTTTTTACATCCACACTCTAGTGTACTATAAAAATGTATCAACATGCCATTATACATCAGTCATTACTAAACTGTACTGTGGTCATTAAGCACTCATAGAACTTTTTAATAATTGGTAGACGGGTCATGGTTGCTTACATCAGGCAAACTGATGTAGAAACTGCAATTTCAAATCAGTAGATACATAATCCTTACCTGGAGACCCTCTTCTGGAATATGCCAGATTTTAACCAAACAGTCCTGGGAGCCAGTAGCTAAGAGCCCATCGTGGAATGGCGAGAAGTCCATGTCAGTTACAGTGTCTGAATGGGCATGTAATAAAGGCATGAGCTTGCTCTTCCTACCCGAATCATCCAGAGGTAAAACAGCTAGACTTGAACCTGCATGGTCCCAATTGAATGCCATAAATTTTGCAGAAGCTGTGATGTTGTTTCCATAAGTTTGGTAGGACCCAACACAGATATCTCGAACATAATTTTCAGGTTTTGGCACGATGGGAGCCGCATTCTTGTATTTGCTAGCTTTGAATCTCCAGGCCATTTTGAAGTTTTTGGTTCTTGTTTATCACATAAAAATTGTTAACACTATATTGCACACAGGCACTATACAAACAATGGATTTCTGAGATTAAGTTTGTATTCCAGTAAGTTTTGATTACTCACTGAAAGTCTACAGTCTTGGGCGTAGTAGTCTTCAATTTTAATTAAAAAGTGTAGTATTAACTTAAAAACTAATCTATAATACGCCCACTTCTATCTAGCTCGGACCTCCCAATAAGTGCAAGTGCAAATGTCAAATCAAAATTACTAAAATTAGTAGTAGATATAGGAAAATTACTGACACACCGGGTTCTTCAGTTTTGTAATGGGAGTGGGTTCGCGTTATCTGTTTGTAAACTTCAGCCGATTTACAACGACCGGTCGGTAAATACCAGTCGGTACCATGAAACTCGTGAACTTCTCATATAAGTTTGATGACGTCAAAAACCGTTTAAACCTTCTCAGGTTTGACAATTGGTAACTAATAATTTTATCTGGTTTCTGCCATCACAGATTACCATTTTGCCTCTCTCTGAAGTTAAGTACAAACTTACATCTATGAGAATGATTTTTGGTTTAATACACGGCAAAAAGAAATTAGACATTTTTAAGACAGGTCTATCTCAGTAAATATTTGCTATTTGAAAAATTATTTAGCTAACGACTGCCAGTTGTTGGATTTTACGAGCGAGTTATACAAAATAGTTGTTGAGATCACGTACATATCTGTTTAAAAAAATCTGTTTAAAACCTGTTTTTCTGTTAATCAGCTGTCGCCTACATACGAACAACAACTCTCAGAAGTTGAGAAACTTGTGCCAGCTAAGGACTAACGAGGTCTTACCTTTCAACGTGTGATTTCTAACACAGTTGCAGAATCATCCCAACTTCAACCTCTCTCGAGAAAAATATCTGGTCGAGGCCGGAATCGAACCAACGACCTTCCGATCGTGAGTCGGGTGCACTACCAGCGCGCCAGTTCCAATTTAATTTCTAAAAATTCAACTTAATTTCCTTTCACTATCTATAGAAACGTTTTCTAGTTTCCAGAGACGAATAGTTGAGAAAGTTGAAATAATTTTTTCTGGCATCTATAGGTGAGTTCTTAAATTCAACAGAAAATTGCTTCAAACTATCGCATCACTTAGTGAATTCCGTAACGGAGTTCTGTGGCTAAAGGTTCCATATTTGAATAATTCGACTCTGTTAGAGTTTCACAGATTTTAGAAAAACACCCTTGGTAATTTGTGATTCTGAGCGTCCTCTGTTGTCAGCCTTCAAAAAGGCGGTAAATTTGAGTCACGAATAATTTTCAATATAAAATTAGGAATCTAATTGAGATAATATCTCCATAAGTCCGCCGATTCCCATTGTTAAAGAATATATTTTTGCGATAGTATTGAATTTTTTCGAGTATCATGATTCGTACAGGATTTTTTATATGATATTGGAAAACTAGGGTCGAATGTCAATGATCATTGAACTGCGCCTATGGACCTGCGCTGATTTGTCATCTACGAAAATTTATTTTTGTTTCTTTTCTGGATCTTTTTCTGAAATCATTGTGAGCTGTCACTTTCTCAATAGAAGTCTATTGAACATGATCATTTACAATCACATCTTCGATTCTAATACCCAGAAAATAAATGATTTCTTCAACCTATATTTTAAATCTTGTGCATAGCGCCCTCGGTGGCTGGTCACTGAATTATTCAGTAAATTATTTGCCGTTGATTTAGCAATCATTAGAAAAAGAGTCGTATCAATCATTAGTTTGAAAT
The DNA here is from genome assembly GCA_015342045.1 of Leptinotarsa lineolata. Lineage (NCBI taxonomy): Eukaryota > Metazoa > Arthropoda > Insecta > Coleoptera > Chrysomelidae > Leptinotarsa > Leptinotarsa lineolata. The sequence continues at coordinate 4,407 of WOGR01008904.1, read as the reverse complement.
CAAAGAGCAGACCATGGTAAATATTGCATATAAACCATAGGGTTTCTTAATATACAGTTTCCTGAAGATTTGCACTAATTTTTGTATGCAGCACGATGCTGAGATGTTTTAGCTTTAGCCTAGTTTTCAGGGGCAAGCCCATTTTAAGATATCATTTTCTGCATTTTTATTGGCATTTTTAATATTATCGATGTTTTTTAGGGTAACGAGAGCTCTCTGCCCATGGAGCTATGCTCAAATTGTAAGTTTGTACAAGTTTCATTTACGATACATTCTCCAATGTCATTTTTTTTAGTTGATGCTGATGAGATACGGCGCCTTGGCAAAAGGTTCAGAAAGCTAGATTTGGACAATTCTGGTGCCCTTAGCATCGATGAATTCATGTCTTTGCCAGAGCTCCAACAGAATCCCCTAGTTCAACGTGTTATTGATATCTTTGATGCAGATGGAAATGGGGAAGTTGACTTCAAAGGTTAGTGAATGATAATAGATCTATCAAATTTGTCGATATTTTTAATTCATTCCGCCAGATGGGTTGAGAAAAATTGTCAGTATTTTTGGAAAAAAATGTATTTCAATCATATTAATGGAAACGCGTTTTGATAATCCTCTAGAAATTGGATAGATGTTTTTATTTTCTTGGGTATTTTCATTAGAAGAAGCAGAACACCAGAATTAATTAAATTAGATTATAATATACAGTACTTGAAACTCTCTTGTTTTTCATTATATTGTGTTTTTTGTATGTCATCTCCCACAGAGCTTATTTTTTGTAGTAGCATTGGTTGACAATCACATGAGTATCTCCAAACATTTTTTTGGTAGATTGTATTGTTTGCAGTAAATCATCTGCCACAAAAGGTCAAAAGATCATTCTAATGATTCATTTTTTTGAATTGAGAACTTGCATGGCAAAAATCGATAGGGATGATAGGGAAATATTGCAGAAATGTACATCTCTTCTACATAAAACTTTCCATGATCCCTGAAATTCATAATATTTTTTTCAATGTCTTCATAGCCACTTTTTGTTTTTGCAAAAAATAAATTTGACTTTGACACATGATCAAAATAATATTGGGACCAAAATCATGGGACGGAAGTCATCCAAATCGGGTAATCGCACGTCAAATGGTAAGGCCTCGTTAATCCATTGCTCGCACAAGTTTCGACTTCTGAGGGTTGACGTTTGTCAGCTGGTTAACGGAACGAACAACAACAACAACAATTTAATCAGAATATTGATTCGGAACAATTTCATCAGTCATATTTTATATCATATTTTTCTAGTTTTTAATTTTAATTTGCGATTCCTTCATACTGGTACAAAATGTATACTAACACACAGAAAATGTTTCGTGAATTTCTTTATTTGTCTTGTGTTAGGTATCATTTTCATAGAATTTTTAAAAATCTTACTTTTTATATTCAAAAACGGCTCTGTTAAGTTTTCGTTTTTACACACTGTATATTTATTTAAACATTGAAATTTTAATATTGAAAAGACGTTGATATCAACAATGGTTTGATACATAATGAAGGAGAATACACTATTAAATCACTCAGGTCGCTAATTTATGATTTTTTTTAAAATTCAATTTTATTTCATTGTTGTGGTTCCTAGGATCTACCATCCCGTTAGATTGATAACGAAGTAGGCAAATTTTGATAATTTTTCCCCCTCAGCTTGTAGTTATGTTTATTAGTCTACAAATTAAATATATTTCGTAGGTACTTAAGTTGTCCATTTAGAATGCAACTACATGGATAAAAGCCAAATCAGAACAACATAAACAATATGTTCACAATACACCTGCTTTTGAATTACTTTTTGGCAAATGACTCTGCGTGGGCGTGTTTTATTTGAACTTCCATCCAGTCGAATTGTGAGTTGTAAATATTTCCAAGATTATGAAAGGTTAATAACTGGAGTTATGCAGTTATTTCAAACTCTACTGATGGATTGGTCCCTAGCAAGAGGGCACTTGAAAGTAATATTTAAGTTGTTTGTAAGGAGTTATTTTCATTAGAAATTTACAAATTTGAATTTTCTTTCAAATAATGACTTCTGTTCGTCATGACTCTCCTGTTTTATCTTATTCAGACGTTTAAGTTATAATACTTATCACTTCACAGCAGGGAGCAGGTCCATGGCGTCTTGTCATTCATGAGCTCATTGCAATTCATAACCTCGTAAAATATACTATACTATAACTAAAAATTGTTCTTCTATTCTAAAATTGAGGTTATGGACGAGAAAGTGTGACAGATTCTCTTTTGCCCTTCATATATTTTCTGCAGGGAGGCTCAATTCGTCCATTTAAACAAATTTTACGAGACATTGAAAATTGGTTAAAGATACTTACTAACAAATATGAATGATTGTAATTAAAAAACCTTTTAAATTCCACAGTACCCACCAAATATTAATTTTTTTAAATCGTTTATCTAGTTGATATCATATTCAAAAAACAACACTTCATTGTGAGATTTTCACTAAACAGTTTTGAAAAAAGGCAACACGTGTTTCGCCATTCAATGGATTCTTCAGGCATGTAAAGACACACCTGAAGAAGCTATTGTACGCGCCTGAAGAAGTTATTGTACGCGCCTGAAGAAGTTATTGTATGGCGAAACACGCGTTGCGTTTTTGTAAAACTGTTTAGTGAAAATCTCACAATAAAGTGTTGTTTTTTGAATACGTTAGGGATTTTCATCAATTATCGGCCAATTCCATCATATGTGATATTATCAATGAAAAGGGGCATTGGACAAGCACTCATAGGAAGATGGGCAAACCGCAGACACGTGTTTCTGGCTACTTAGCCTTCGTCAGTACGGTACAGCCAAGAGTAAAGGATAGACAACACTTGGTTGCGAAAAAGGGGTCAAAAACTAACAAGCGGATTTACTATTAGGGGTCAACTACACATTTGTGTCATCGTCAGAAGACCGAATCATTTGATATCATTTTTGAATTTGATCAAAGAATGTAAACTTTCCGTGCTGTGGTCTGCAGGTTTTTATGCCTGACGTTTCACCTACTACTGCGGTAGAAATTATCAAAGGCGATGAGGTAACGGAAACAAATTCCAGCATTGTAGTTTCTGCGTTGCAAATTACTCTAGCACATCGACAGTTACCTCATCGCCTTTGATAATGTCTGCCGCAGTAGTAGGCGAAACGCCAGGCATAGAAACCTGCAGGCCACGCCACGGCTGAAAAAACCCGAAAAATTAATGCTTAAACATTTTTCATTTTCAACGCCGATTTCTGGCAATTTCAATATTCTAGTATGCAAAACATTAGACAGAGCCATCCCCAATTTGAGGTTAAAATTTACAATTACGATGTAAAATCTACTTCCTGGTAAATACCAAATACCCACAGTTCATTATTTGTAAAACCAACTACCTATTTGTGTAGCATGAAATTATTGAATCCGTAGAAAAATGTAAATAAACAACATGTAAACGGTTAAACGATTGTAATACGATGTTTGTTGTTCTCGAAATCTGAGAAATTGCTGACGACTCACGTTTGTATGGCCATCTCTTTTCGATGTTCTGGGTTCAAACTATTATTCAAACAAGAGCTCTAACTGTTGACTGTTTTGTCTTTCTTTTTTACTTCTAGAAAAGGATGCTATATAACTCATTGATGACGTATGCGGTTGTTTTCGTCATCCCAGCTGTATTTATACTTGCCGGAACACCGACTTCATTGAGCTTTCTGACTTCTCCATGTCCTTGGCCCCTGTGAAATTCTGTTTGAATTTCTGTTGTTACTAAAATTGTCGAGAAAATATTTGCTTACGGGCATGGAGAATTATTTAGGGCACAGCGTGTGGCTGGCCTATTGATGAATTTCCTACAAATGGACTATTCGAAATTTTAGTGGGACCAGCCATACATTGGCAAGTTTAATACAGGCAAATTTTGAATGACAAAAATAGAACACATTGTTTATTATTGGAACTCGCACATAGACGATTGTTTAGTTTCAACACGTTCGATTTTCCTGGCAAAATAAAATGGAACTGTTCATACCTGTCTCCGCACACTGGTGACAAAGAGTTGCTTTTGATTTATTAGTTGCCATTTTGTCGTGTCAACATTTCATCAAAATATTTGTTGGAGCAGTTAAGTTACGCCCCGCATTTTATGACACAAAAATGAAGGAATTTGCAGATAATGACCTTAAAAAAACGTACCCAAAACATTTTTTGTTCAATCGTTTTTCAAACTGTCAATTAATTTATGACTCATGATCTGTCTTACAAAGAATGCATTTTTTTCCTTGTTGGAAGTTTGTTGGCGTTCAGTCTATTCCCACCATATCCTTGAATATGTGGAAGGCTTTAACATCCTGAGCGATCGTTAATATGAATTTCTGAAACAAAGACCA
>WOGR01008902.1:0-11604 GCA_015342045.1 Leptinotarsa lineolata | reverse complement strand
GATTTTTTATAGTTGTTGTATGTGGCTAGTTCTAGTCTTAAATCGTTTTTTTTTGCGAGTTTGGTAGATATGAAATTTTGAATTCTGCAAGAGACTGTTTTTGTGAATATAGGTGTGAATCAGAAGTTTGTATAAATAAATACTCGTGAAAGTTAGAATTTTTTTCTCTCTGAAGATATTTCTACAGGATTCTCGATAATGCAAATGGAACATCAGGCGAATTATCCTTTTTTGTGCTGAAAAGACTCTGGTATTATCGGTGGCCAAACCATAAGCTACAATGTTATAACTTATAGTCGAGTAAACCAATGCATAATACATGCATGATCCACATTGAGCGCTTCCTATCTTTAATTTCAAATGGAACAAAGTGTGTGTGACATATCATTAAAAATTTTTATTCGTTTGAAAGAACCCTTGGTGCCCTACTGCTTCTCTGGGTGGAGCGCATCTGAAACGTCCAAATTTCCATGACTCTGACGCATAAATCAAGCTGTTATGTTGGCTTTGATGACCGCTATGGTTTGTTCGCAGACCAATAAGACTTGAAAAAATCCGCAAGAAAAAGTCTAACGGGGTCAAGTCGCATGATCTCGGTGGCTAGTTCGCATCACCCCTACGTGATATGACCATGTCCTCGAATTGCTAGTGTAGAATATCCAATAAGGCATGAGCTGTGCGCAGGCACGTAGCACTGTCCTGTCGAAACCACATGTCGTTGGTGTCCAGAGCATCCACTTAAGGAGAAAAAGTTGGTGATCATCGACCTATAGTGCTCGCTGTTGACACTGATGGCCTCTTCAACGTTGTTCTCAAAGAAATATGGACCGATGACGCCGTCAGCACAAAATATACACCAAACAGTGACTTTTTAGGGATGCATTGGACGCTCTTGAATCTCATGTGAATTGGTATCGTCCCAAATCGACAATTTTGTTTCTTCACATACCCATATATCTAGAAATGCGCTTCATCCCTGAACATCGTTGTCTATAGTCGTTTACCTTCAGTTCCTGAGTCAGTTAACTTTTTACGCCAACTGGTGGTCTGCGAAAGGCCGAGTACTTGTGAGCGACGCAAAATTGACTACCTCGGATTCTCCTACACACTCTCACAGACAGCAGATCTTGCGTGGTCGATCTTTTACTCAACCATTAGACTCAAATTTATCCACCACATTGCGAATAGTGCTTTCGGTAGGATGACTATGGCGACCGTAAAATGGGCGGATCGCGCGGTACGTTGCGGGAACACCATTTTGATAAAACAATTTTATTATTTGCACGTGTTGTCGAATGCTATATCCGGTCATGGTGATTTGGCAAAACAGACTGAATAAATGACAACTAATTTGACAGATGGCCGTAATCAACTAGAGGTTCAAAAATCTCTGTAGGAAGACCATATAATCAACCTGAAATGAAATATTGCTTGAAAATATTCACGAAATTTTTCTAATCGATTAATCGATAGTGAACTTTGATGATGAGAGAAATGTACATAATTTCTCGAATATATACACGACTGAATGAGTTAATTCATCTGAATATTTCTTTATAAGAGCCCTTGGGCTCAGATTAGAAAAAGCAATTTCGATCAGATTTCATTCAAAAATGGTCATTTTCTTGCTCTCAAGTTCAATTTAGTTCTGAAGTTTGAATGCATGACAACTCTGCACCAAACTTTTTAAATTATTTAACCTTTTCGAAACAGTTATTTGTCGTTACGAAACGAACGCCAAATCCAATCAAAAAGTAATAACAGGGACAATAACTGTATTTGAGTAGTGTAGCTGGAGGAGGAGAGCAACCTGCTGTGACTTGAAATTGCAATCGAACAATGACAAACAAAATTCAATGCGATTTGCGGGGTTCATTATGTTGTGGGGAGAAAACGTCAAGTGCAGTGGCTGGATTGAAGTATAAAGGTGTCTACGGAAACGAGCAAATTCTACGAGGAATGTTTCAACAAAGTACCGTTTTGAAATGAACAAACGGTAATTTCATTTGAAACGTTCATTCTGTGAAAGTCCATACTTTACTTCATTTTCAAACATAATTTCCACTATTATTAATGTACTTATGGTATCGTAAAACGAGTTTTTCCATGCAATCCTCAAAGAAGGTTGCCGCTTGAATAGACAACCACTGCAACACAATCGTTTTGACTTCTTTGTTATCGATGTGGCGTTAAGCCATGTACGCGTTCAGTTGCATAAGCAATTGATCACTGGGCGCTAGATCTGGGCTGTATGGAGGGTCCTTCAATAACAGAAGGTCGCCCATTTCATTCCTCACGGTGAATATTTGTGCGGTCATCTATGAAAGCCTCAAATCGTCAACGTTCCATTTCATCACTCATAATGTTTTCACTATGAACTTCACTGATTCCAGCAGCTTTCTAACCTTCAGTACTGAATAAATGAATATCAAAACGCAACATTCTCAATCGGCTTCGTATAACAAGCCAATAGATGTGGTATCTAAAAGATCTGGACTGCTTGTTTCGTTAACTTCAATAAAATACGGAGAGTTAGAAGAATGCGATTGAATAACGTTTTGGATTTTGAGTAATCCTTGGAGTTTGTTGAAATCATCTTAGGTTTTCACAACTGCAGTGCAGTTTGAAAACAATTCAGTAACGCAGCCAAAGAATATTATATACGTAAGATGTCACTCATCAATTTATATATTTCTTACCTCTTCGTCAGTCGCAGTAGAATTTGTGTGCACCAGGGACGTACCAGATAGCAGTTTTTTGGGCAATGACAGCAATGATTCCCTCCATCCTGAAAAACAGAACAATTTAAATCACAAATTTAAAGAGTTATATTTTTGGGAGAGAATACTTTTTAGGAAAAGGAGGTTTTGACTTTTTACGTCTTCATCTTCATACAAAAAAATGTGAGAATCTTTCAAAGAAAGGAAGAAATCAATCAGTTTGAAAAAATAACTCTCCACAAAGATGGAAGATTCCCACATTTTTCCTCTCCCAAACATTTGAGCACTTCATCCACAACTTCTGATTACAACTTGTGAGTTTCATAGTGTGATAATATGAATGCATATACTAATTTGAACATTCATCATTTCAAAATGTATAGTAACTTTATTTTTATTTATTCCGAATGGCATTTATAGAGAATCAATAATATGCATGAGAAAATCCACATACAAACTTCGGGAGCTGAAATAATGTTTTCAGTGTCTGAATAATAATATTTATTTCGAGGAGTATCGTTTATAAAACAATGGAAACAATCACTTAACAGAAGAGCAAGAGAATATAGATCGACTGAGTTAAAATAATGAAACTTAAGAAAAAGTGATGAAATTGGATTTGAAAAAATCAACTGCAGTTCTTTTTTGATAGACATGAGGAATACTATTCTGAAATTAGGTTTTCAGTGTCTGAATTATTGTTTTTTTCCATAGAAATATCATTAATGAAACAATGAAAACGGTCAATGAACAAAATAACCAAGAGAATTGTGATCAACCGAATTGAAATAATGAAACCTTGTAAAAATTAAGAGTTTAATATGAAAAAGATACGTTTTTATCTATGCGGACGAAACCTCCATCATCGTTTCAGACGGATATTAAATAGTTACCATTTCTAAAATTACATTGTTGCGATCGATCATAAATTATGCCACAAGACAATTGAAATGTAATTTTAAATAAATTGAGTGAATTCATTAGTTCTCCCCGTCAATATCATCAGTCGTGATATGTCATTTAGCGCTGTATGCTATGACCCTGTTCTTTCAGAGCAGAAAAGGAAAATAGTTTCTATTTCCAAATATCCAAAAGAAGAAAATGAATCATCATTATGAACCCTCATTCAATATTCATAGTGACAAATATAATCCACATCCACAAATATTCAACTAGACACTGTAGCCAAGTGAGACAGTTAAAAATATAACACGATGTCTCCAAAAATATTGATAAAACATTGCTAAAGAACAATTTCTTTAATGCTTTTTATGCGTAAACTTCTTCGCCACCGCCCCGGCTCCGCACAAGTGCCATACTGATTGTAAATACACATATGAACGCGCGTGTTCGCTGCTAATCATAAAGTGCTGCATTTCAAATCTGTAATATCTCCGGGAATATTGATTGAAATTATGCTGTAAAAGGCCATATTGACCTATTCAATATGCATAATGTATTTGAGGTACTTGATTATATAAATATATACCATCGCGGACTTTTTGTAGACTTTTTTAAGGTGTACGATACTTTAGTACAAATATCTTTCAGGAAGCGTTTGCAATGTAAGCGCAAAGAAATGTTTTTATTTACGACAGCCGAAATTTGGAAGACATTTTATTGGAGAGTTACGGTTGCAGATTGTTGGCGGAACTTGTTTGGAGTTTAGTGATCCAGTATACCCTGGACACAGTGGATATAATAGAGAAGCAAACAACATTTTTAAAGAATTTTGATATTGCTAATTCTGGTTTTCCGCTGTTCAGGTTCCTGCTAGACGCGCCGTCTCCCAAAAATCCTACAAAGCGAAGAGTGGGTCCTCACTAATATTGCCCACCCTCAGGTACCGACCACCTTGCGGTGTTGAACGGTCTGGTATAAAGAGGTGAAAGCGAGGAGGTCAAGACACCGTTAGATTAGTCCGTCGGGCTGTCGACTCAACGTTACTGTTGGGACCTTCCAGGACAACGATACCTATCTTCCAAAAACTGCGAGCGGCCCTCATCCTAGGGTGCAGTTCAACCAATAGGCTTCTTGTTCCTAAACACTAGCTCAGTTCACCTGGTAAGCCTTGGTAGGGGATTTAATTTCGCGAATAAGGGTTAACTTTGAAAATTTAGATCAACTGTGAATCCTATCCTCTGTCTCTTTCCAAGCCAGAGTCACTCTAGGGAAACTTTGACAATCGAAATGCAGACTAGGGCAAGACAAGCGCGAGCGCAGCTTGCAAGCGATGAGACAGTGCCAAATCGCGAGGCCAACACTTCGGCCAAACGAATTTTCATTCAGACAATTCTAGTCGCCTGAGTGCGACTTCTACACAGCAACGCGGAAAACCCCTGGAATCTGTGTTCTCAGGACATAGCATTCCGCGAACTCCGGTGGAGATGCCCAGTCTGAGGCTGTCTTCACCTAGACGTATCTTTTTCGAAAACGAGGACATCAGTGCCTCATCCTTGGTCGCAGAGCGACACCACCCGAGTACTGTTGATTCGCCTGCAGGACGATCAGCTAGAGTCCCCGAAACACCTCAAAGGACTTCGTTCTCAATACGCGATAAAACTTCGGAAACTATCGGAAACTAATGCTATTTCGAACCGATTCAAGGTATTAAACACACCCAATACACTGAGAATGGATGAAGAGACCTTCGGCAGAGAACGTCAGGAGACGTTGCTCAAGGAACGTGGACGCCGTCTTCGAGAAGAAGTGGCCTCTAGGACCCAGAGCGAACCGAAGATGAATCTTCGGCAACTACTAGACATTCGGGCTGAGCTGTCTAGATCGAGGTCAGCCACAGAGCCAAGAAGGCAAATGGAATTGCACCAGGACTTAGAAACTTTCAGTCGGAACACCCAACCAAGGACACACAGGGTGTACAGCCACCCTGTGTCACACGTGGAAAGGGAAGTACCAAAGCCATTGTCGATCTCGACACAGAGTTCATGCCGGAGTAGCAGTGGACAGCATCTTCGAGATTCCGGATAGGACTTTCGAAACATCGATTATTTGGATTATGGATACGGAGGAGGACAGGTTGTCCGGCGCCAAGCGTTGCGATGCCCCCAGGAGGTGGCTGTCTGGCGCCCCTAGGACGTTCAGAATCAGCGCGGAAGTAGCGCCCTAGTGAAAGAACTAGGGGGTGGAGGAAGGTCAGGGAGTCACCCTGAAGTCAGAGAGGGATTGGGGGTGGTTTCATGACGGGGCTAGTTCTTCCAAAATACCATGATGAACGAGCCAGCCAGGACTTTGATGCCTCACGTCGTACCCCGATCGGAAATGGGCCCCAAAATCTCTGGGACCCAGGTCGGGGAAGCCAGAAGGCCGTTACGGCGAAGTGAGTTGGGAATCGAGGGGAGCGGTGCGCGCAGGCACGCCTTTTCCCACACCAAACCTTGCTGTAGGACACATTCAATAAATCCAGTATGTAACTAACCAAAAAAAAGTTGGGGTCACTTTTGATCTCAAACGTATATTCTTTAATTCATACATTACATTCGAGAGGGTACGCCAGCATTATCAACCAACGACCACTCCCCACACCGTGGAGTGAGTGATCATTGGGTCCGAGAATCATGTGCCCTAAGCAAGCGTAGTGAGCCACGACTGTCAGCCATCTGCATCTGTCCGGCTAAGATTTCTGCCTTGGTGCAGCAAGCCGGTATGATTTCAAAATTCGAGAGTAAAGAGGGCATTATTTCACCAAGGACTCCAATAATCAGAACAACCATCATGACAGAGTGGTTTGGATATAGTCTGCGGTGTTCGAAGAGAAAATCTCGATATTTAATCCTTTTTTTTCTCCTCTTTTCGGACGATATTCGTCTCGCACCGAGCTGAAAGTTACACGACAAATATCGTCTTGCTCTGGTGGTTGAAAAGGACTACGTCAGGCTTTTCAGCTTGTATAAGCCTGAGGGTGGGGAAAGAATAGTTCCAATAAATTCGGCACTTCTCATTCCCCACAACAAATTCAATATTCCCCGGAGGGTAGGGTAACACCGGTGTTTCGTCAATACCGTAGGAGTGCCGTAGATGGTAATAAAGCACTCTCAGGGCCGCGTTATGTCAATGGATATAGGCCGAGAACACATATGCTGGACATGCTGACAGCAAGTTCATTAGGGTCTCGGACGCCTCGCGGCAGGCCCTGCACCTTGTATCAGAAACCTCTATACCCATCACGCGACTGCGGTTGATTAAGGTGTGGAAGATACCATCCTGGCATGTCATGATGAACCCTTCAGTTTCCGACGTCAGCCCACTCGACCTGAGGAAAGCGAAAGTCAGGCGCTTTAATAAGCCAAGGTCTTCAATGTTATTATGATCATTTCACCGTAGTGTGCGCTGGTCAGGCCCTATCCCCCGAAGCCCCAATACATTCGGGAGGGCGCGCCAGCATTATCAACCAACGACCACTCCCCACACCGTCGGGTGAGTGATCATAACCATTATTATTATGATCATTATTATTAATACTTTTCAGCCCAGTATGAATCACTTTTTTTTATATTTCTATGATCACAGTGAATTGATCTACTAATCCATTATCCATCACGTATTACACTTCCATCAATGGAAAAGAGTGTACCTTTTATTGTATCAAATTCGAAGTTAGTCATGAACACGAATATACAAAGTTTCAAATGGATCCATAGCCAACGAATCATGTTCATCATAATAGTCCTCGGTTGGAAGCCGAGTACCCACTAACCAAAATCCTACCCGAATGAGCTCGCATTACATGATTAATGGCTGACCTTTAGCAAAATGGCAAAGCGCAAAGTTCAAAGCAATACATATGAACAGAGCAAATTGGCTCGCACGAACCATGAATGAATTTGTTCTCTAGGTGGAATAAACTGATCAATATCATGAACTTGGAGCTTTATAACGTATACAAGGCGAACTCAAAATACAATAAATATGTCTGAATGTGATCTGGTGATATGTAGAGATTTGAAAGATCGACATATTCATATCAGTGGTTGACCGAAGCGATATCAGCTGTCGCTCCCATACGAACGACAACTCTCAGAAGTTCAGAAACTTGTGCGAGCTAAGGACCAACGTAGTATCAGAAACAGTGAGAGAAGTAATTTGGATAAGTAGAAAAAACTGAGCTTAGTTTACATCTTTGAGAGGGTAAAACAGATTATAACTGAGTTAAACCTATGAAAATGTGAATACTGGAGAAGATTAACCGTGAGTAGTCATTTTATCTGCCTCGACAAAAAACTAGAAAATTTGTCAATATCCTCATCTTGTTGTTGAGCAGAGTCAGGTAAGTTATTCATGACAAAAGAAAAGATAGATGAGAAAAAGACTTCAATGCCTCAATGCCCCCGATACAAAAACTTTTTCAAGTTAATGTTGAATAAGCTTGTCTACCTTTTTGTGTTCAACTGAAGTAATTCAATATTGGAGATAGTGAAAGGAAGCTAATAACCTCAGACAGAGGCAAACTAACAATCTCATGCTGCAAGTCATTTCAAGTCATCGCAAAAATGATTGTGAATTCAAAATATCATTGTTACTTTCATCCACACACGTCTTAAATGATAATGCAAAGAACAAAATAATAAGCTATATCGAATATACAAAATTATCGTGTCACAGTGTTAGTTGTCATACTCCTCGGAAACAGCTCAACCGTTTTTCATGAAATTTCATATTGTAACGATTGAACGTTACAACATTTATAATAACTATCTAGTAGTCTAGTGTAAGAACTTAACATTTAGATTCGTTCTATAAATCAATAATAATGATTTCATACATAAGAGAGCATCTTGCAGAAAGTGTCCGAACTATCAAATTACAATACTCATATTTCATAGAATTTTATAGAACGCTTAGTCAAGTTTGGACCATTTAACATGAACAATATACGCATGAACAATTTCGATTTTTCTCGAAGGAACAATGGGTCACTCTCTCTTCCTTTCGATTGATTGAGGTAGAGGTCAGATGAAAGTGTTTGTTGTTTTGAACAGAACATCAGATATACGTGGAAGGAGAGTTCCACTAATTATTTGTTACCTTGATTTAAAACATTTTTTTTTGCTACCAAAAAATGTCGGTATGTATGGCTTCATATGATTGATGTCTGAGTTTATCTTCATAGTCCTTCATGATTCAAGGGGTTATCTTTTCCTTTTATAGATATTTTCAGGCTGTTTATCGCCAGGGGCGTATGAACTCAGTTTTCAAAACTTTTTGAAACGAAAATTTCTAATTCCAAGAATTTGACTGCGTTTTTATTTTCACAGCATTTGTTTGCATGACGAATGAAATTCTATAAGAATCTTGATCAATTTGTGCGGAATAGAGGCTGAAATCTGTTCCTGCTTGGAAAATTTTATACTAGAAACGCAGTAAATCACATGGTATCCTGTATATCAAGGTTGGAAATGATTCTGGGTGAGTATCAATACACACATTTTTCTTCATTTTCAGAATCTCTAATTGTCTGTTTTATTTCACCTAGAGTCATTTTTCCTTTTAGCTGCCTGGTCCAGTGGACATCTTTGTTAAAACTTCTCGAAAGAAATTTTGTACCTTATCTTTTTCTTATCTTCATCTAACGTCCCCCTGTTTTATCTTTCTCTTCAAAAATACCTATTTTGAGTCAAATTCTTCGAACTCAAGATTCATCCACTTGAAACTTGGATTGCATAAGACTTTGTGCATGGGTGTTAGATTATCTCTTTCTCGGAACTCTTTAACACATCATCAGATGTTTTGATTCAGTAGACCAAAAAAACGTCTTTTGTAGTTTAATATCTTTTCTATTCAAAATCAATTGTACAGCTTGTCAAATATAGGAATAGGTTTGTGAATTTCTAGTACCGGTACCCCTGATTTACTGACCTTTAAATCTCTTCTGATAGTGCATCAAAAATCATAGGATGAAGTTAGAAGCCCGTCATTACCACCACACAAAATCAGGGTGCAATGACCTACATCAGTGACCCTATCGTGTACACTCCAGAGTCAGTTTAGGTGAATTATTTGTTCAGATTTGTTGTAGAATTAAACGTTTATTTTTATTATATACCATATACATTTGGTAAGTGTTTTATTGTTTTGCTTAACATAGAAGAACTTACCGTTATCTATTTGAAGGGAAGTTTGAATTTTTATCCTTTTCTATAAACAAAAAATTCTGGCGTTAAGCCAAAATCAATTTCAAGACCCTTGCCTGACACCTAACATAATCTGAAACTGGCAAGTCAGTCCAAAGAACAGTACTCCGATCTCCACTGAACTAGCCTGGTCAATCAGTAGTAACCATTTCGTTACAATATGTATATTTGATAGGTCTGAGAAAAGGTTTTAATCTATTTTCATATACCTAAGTGCTAAGGGTGTTTCACCCTAAACATTTTTTTTATTTTTTCAATAAAATTTTTTGTTTTTATTTTTCATGATGGAGCATTAACAAATATGAATAACCCCCAATTTTTACTCTTTCATCATCAAACCCCATTTTTTAATAGCCATTTCAGTAATTTAATAATTTTCAACTCTGATCCTAGGTCAGTTATTCCCGAGTCTACATAGATTAGTTATTCTCGCGTCTACATCGATCAGTTATTCTCGCGTCTACCGCTATCACTTCTCACTCAGTGAACAGCACGGAGTAGGGATGAGAACGAAGCCTATCTGTCTCTCTCACACAATAAGCCTTCTTTCACTACCTACACGGTTTTCTGATACTATTGTTGTTTGTCCATCGAGCGTAGATACAGCTTGCGATGCCACCAAAGCTGTGAATTATGCAACAGAATTTTTGAATCCATTGTATTTGTCAGGTATGCCACCACATAACTGGATAAGTTGGATATAATATTTCAATTATTTTGCATTACTTATGGATTCAAAACAAGTTAATTTTGAAATGTAATGAATCAACTTAACTTTCAAGAAATAATACAATGGAATGATGTAATAGCTAACTTGCTTTCTCTTATCCTCTCGCCCGCAATCCTCCCAACTTTATAGTCCCAAATGACAACCCCCTGCTTGTGAATCCTCATGTAAAATCTCTTAAAAAATGCTTATCAGTGGTACCCTACAAAGCTGCATACGATGTAGTAAATTTTGGTTTATTAAAGAAAACATTATTTATTCAAATTGAAATTTCATTTTCTATTATTAATTTAAGGAATGTTAAAAATGATTTACATTTTTTTCAAGACAATAAGAGAGAACAATATCAAGCTCTTGACGTACATTGACGTACATTCTTAAGAAATAGCTCGGCATTCTTGGATTATTATTTCCTTCAGTTGCTCTATTGAGTCAGGTTGCGTTCCAAAAACGCCATTCTATAGGACCTCTTCTCCAAATCCATTGATTAGTATAATAATTATCTAACCATTTTCTAACTGAAACTACATTATGAGGAGGTCCCCCATCCTGTTGAAAATGTAATAAATTTTCTTCTGAGGGTAAATTGCCGTGTATATTTCTCTGATTATCTGATTCATTCAAATTTCTTTCTATGAATAATGGCCCAATAATTGTATCTCTCAATATACCAGCCCAAACATGAACTGTCTCCAGTAGCGACAGGTTTGTTTATTTGCGCGTGAAAAGTGTACTCGTCACCAAAGCAAATATTTTTGATTAGCCAAGGTTCTGTGATAATTCTAGCTGTCATAATTTTACAAAATTCAATTCTTTTGTTGGAGTCATAATCACCAAGTTCTTGAAGGATTCAGCATTTCATATGGACGTAATTCATGTACTTTCCTGGCAGAATAACCTGATTTCTAGAGCTGCCAAACTGTCCGAGTACTTCAATTTGCGTTGCTTCGTCTAGTAATCTTGGTTGATCCCTTTTTTTATTTATGACAGTATTAGTTTTTTGAAATTT
>WOGR01008901.1:0-11605 GCA_015342045.1 Leptinotarsa lineolata | reverse complement strand
GAAAAACTGAGAGAGTATTCGATGAACCACCCCAAAGAATAGTAGCGTAACTTATGTGCGAATGAAATAAAGAAAAATATGTTGTTCTGAGTGAATTTAAATTGGTTATAGTTTGAAGTTGTCGTAGAACGAACAGAGCACTGCATAGTTTACTTTTCAATTTGGTAATATGAGGTTTCCACGATAGATCACTATCCAGAGTTACTCCTAGTAAGTTTACAGAATGAGTTTCTGTGGAATTCATAGAGGAAAGATAGAGATACTGTGATTTATCGTTATTAAGTTTGAGTTTATTGGCTGCAAACCAGTTTTCGGATTTATTATCCAAGTCTTCTTGAATTATGTGCAGATCTGATCTCAGTTTACCAGAATATGTGAACGTCGTATCATCTGCGAAAGAATAAGTATAATCTCAGCTTGGGACCACTGGATGTTATGTAGATAAGTCCAAACATGCTCTGCTATTCCTGATTTGCTGGTTTCCCCTCGCTGTGTTGTTTCTTGTGCTCGGCAATGCGTCAATGGCCTCACCGATTTAGGATTTTCCGCACTCACAGGTTATCCGGTAAATGCAATTCTAGGAATCGCAGTACGCGTTTGGTGGCCTAGTTTTTGTAAGGCTGCTACGGATAGGGTTTTCGTAGCAGCCTTCTACAGATCTGTTTTTGTACAATATTGTGAAAGTAACTTTCAAGTTTGAATAAATGATCTAGGTGTGGATTGCAGAGGTATATTCAAGTTCAATGAATCAAAACAAGTTTTTACAATGAGTGAAAATTTTTTCGAGTCGATAATTCAATTTAACTTCAATAATATCCGGATCAAGGAAGATTTTGAGCAAATCTTAGACGTTTATACCAATTCGTATTAGAAAAATGTTACGCGTAGAATAATGAGACACTTTCAAGGTATAAATGAATGATGAATCTGCTATGTGCTATAGGGAGATATGCCAACTATCCACCCTCGAAACTTCTTATACTTTTGTGACAAAATCATTGAATTAAGAATAAAGTAACATGCCTAAATAACGCAAAATAAATATTTCTCTTGACGATACTGAACAAGGTTATTACCTGATCGTTTATTTTTCTCTGTAGTTGAAAAATAAAGCACTTTTGTTCAAAGTATGCAATGCTGTACAAACATTTGTCTTCAGTTTTGAACCGTCACCAATAAAGCTGAAAATTAACATGCGTTGGGGAGCAACTTTGCGTTGATATTCGAGAGCACAAAAGCCTGAAGTGCATGTAGTAAATGAATTCATAGCAATTTCGAACATACTTACGAGAG
This sequence comes from Leptinotarsa lineolata, assembly GCA_015342045.1. NCBI lineage: Eukaryota > Metazoa > Arthropoda > Insecta > Coleoptera > Chrysomelidae > Leptinotarsa > Leptinotarsa lineolata. The sequence goes on along the minus strand of WOGR01008901.1, from coordinate 10,312 downwards.
TGAAAGTAGAGAATGAAATATAAAAATCTGTCGAAGATATTTTCCGGGTTTGTTAGTTGTAGTCTGCAGGTTTTTATGACTAGCGTTTCTTTTACCATTGCGGTAGAGATAATCAACGGCTATGAGGCAACGGACGTGTTGGGGTTCTTCTCACAACAGATACTGCTGTGAGAACATACTTCATGATGTAAAAGAAACAAATTTCACATATCCATCGATAGACTTTGGTCTTATTGGGTCAAGAGAATGAAAACAAAGAAAATCTCAGTAAAAATCTATTTTACACGTCCTGCATACAATGTACTCACGAACGGGATATACAAGAGAAAAAAAGCATTGTTACAATGAAACAATACATCTCTCAGAAAAGATTATAGTTTTCAATATTAAATTCATCACAGATAAGAAACTGATTTGAAATGAATGAAATAAGTATTCATTTCAAATAGTGAAGAATTTCAACTTTTTTGACCTTATGTCCCAATATACCTAATTTTAAGAATAACAACTTGTGGGAACACAATGAGAAGGATGTGAAAATATACCATTTCAATATTGAAAAAAAAATTATGTCTCCTGCATTTTCACCAAAGGTTGACATTTGAAAATCGGTAAATTCCAAAGATTGACAGTTATAATGCACCAAAAGTTGTGAAATAATTCATTTTCATATATATTTCAATAGTTTCAGTTGGTGTCATCACTGACATACATCATATCATACCTCAATCAATATTTTTTCTGGTAGGACTACAATGATAAATGAAAAACATAAATGATAAGATTATCTACTTCAGAAATCACAGAAACAAAATCTTTGGTAGTTTTTTAACCTTTAACTGCGGAAAATATGAAGTAAATGTGGTCATTCTATCATCCATCACATTAAATTTCTTGTTAAACTAATAATAATATCACATCTCTTCATACCCATAACTTCGGATTCTGAATCACACAGACATAAATATGTCGTCGCTTTTTTCTAACGGGAATTCAATCAATACATTGTCATTTATCACGTTTTTGGGTTCCTTTTCAAATTCTCTCTTTCCACTTTCCGCCATTTTCGAAAATGACGCTTTTCGGTCAAGATTAGGCATATTAAATAAACTTACTTCGTCAACAGTGTTATCCAAATTTTTCCACTCTTCTGATTCTTCTGTCTCAGAAGAACTGTCTGTCTTGCTCTTTTCAATATTCTTTTGTTTACTCTGTTTTTCTAATTGTAGGTTCTGTTGGCGTTCTCTTTTTCTGCCTTCCTTCAAATCGCAACTTTTTTTCAATTCATTTTTTTTCTTGTACTCTGTTTTTCCATAATATTCTTGCCACTGCTTTGAGGTAACAACCGAAGGGTGTTTTTCTTCCATGTTTCTCTTTTTTTTGTTGCAATTGAATTCGGCTACGCAAGAATTCTGTTAAATGGGAAAGGAATGATATGATTATTGACCTTTAAGGGCGAAGTTTTATCAGCAGGTCTAATCTTTGTATCACTCAGAAGTGGTTTATCCCAATAACAATTATTTTTGTCATACTCCTTTTACTCTTTCGAATTCGCACGTTCTTATATATCATGTGAATTTTTTCATCTTCGTCGTTAAAAGTACTCCTAGCTTCCTCGTAGTTGAGGCTTATTATTTTCATTTCAGATTACTAGTAAAATTCGAAGAGAAATCTAACCTGTTTACTACCTGCCCAGATTGAACTTGTCTTGTACGCCGTGATTTGTTTAGATATAAATTTCTCCCACAAAAATTTTCCCTTTTGTAACTCCCCAAGGATATATTTATTCCAATTCACTGTCAGTTTCTTCAATTTTGTGAAATCCAATAGACACAGCATCAAATTATGCGGCATCCTTACACTTATTTCAGGATTTCATGGCAAAAAAAGTTCATACCATTTTCTCGCTGTTCGGTTATTTTTAAACGGCGTTTCCCTATTGAATTCTGCCATCAATTTTTCAACGCTTTCCGCAAAGAAAGGGTTTCCAGAAGAAAACCCTTTCTTTGCCACAATTCAAAACTCGACAACGAGTCAAAACCTGAGAAAAACCCAACAATAGGTTGACACAGATGTCATCTATTGGTTTTAAATCAGTATCCCTCGAAATTATATGTCAATTAACAACTAGAGCAATTGAAAATGTGAGATCGTCCGCGGTACATCTTGACGTCACACCAGGCAAAAAGCTTCGAGCGGTGGCAACCAGGCCTGTAGTTGGAGATTATTAATCGCTGCCATCGTCGGATTTTGTTTCATTTGCTGGTTTGAAAACACTACGTGTTACGTATTTTTGAATTCTTTTGTTTTCAAAACAATTTAAAAGTTAAGGACCATTATGTGTTCATTAGGAGACAGCTTTAGAAGAGCTGATTCGGGTAATTTACCTGAAGTCGATATTTTCATGGTGATGAAATATTTTAATAACAGTAGGGACTACATAAGCGCTGAAATGAGAGGTGTAAAAATGGGAAGGTAAGTAAGGAATAATACGGTACCTTGTTTTACCTTAAATATTTCAATATTCATGTATTTTTCTAGTCTCGATGTGAACAACTATTGGATGTTATGTCTATGCATGGAAGAAAGCAAAACCTGTATACACATTACATCAGTATACACATTACATCAAAATGATCTTCGCAACAAAAATGCGTCCTCTTGCAAATACAAAGTCGGCCCTCCGCATAGCGCGCTGCCATAACTTTCGTGATTTTAACTTACTTGGCAGTGAAATAAAAAAATTTTCTGGTGCAGTTACCGAAGAATTCTTGCATTTAAGAACGATGCAATACTTGTAACGTCCTTTTTAATCATTATTCATATTCACGCAGTAAACAACACACAACTTGCTTTCTACGGCTTTAGCACACGTATTTCGCTTATCCGCCAGCACTCCCTTGTCGCCGAGTCTACTGATGTGACGTCAAGCTTGACCACGCCCCGTTTCGGTGAACGTCACATTCAACTATTGATTTGAGGGATAAGATAAAGAGTGAAAATTCAGATTTTTTGCAAATGTACTATTTGAAACGAAACTTTCAAATAATGCAATAAAAAATTTGTTAAATGAGCCCACTCTATAGTATCTGCTTCAAAAACCACCAGAACACTTTGTTCGATGCCTCATCGCCTTTGTTCTGTTCTGCAATCGTAGACGAAACGTCAGACATAAAAAGCCAAAATTACTTATTTGAAAAAATTCGAATACATCGAATACATTTTTTTCGCCTTCAACCTGAAACAAACTCTTTTCCAAAAAGTTCATATATTGAAATTTTTATTCTTTTCTTCTTCATTCACCTTTTTATGTATTAATGAAGAAGTGAAAAGCAAAAAAATTTTTCTCTAAGATCTAGTTTCTCCTAAGTATTTATCTAATTGGTTTTTCATTCTGACGGAAATTATTCTACGAAGGGTAAATGGCACGTGACAGATGACTTAGACACTGTATTTCAAGTAACTTCCTGTCGTTGGAGAGCCCAAATTTTCTCAGCAACCATATGTTGAAGATAAATGTTGAACTTAGTTTCCAGAATATACCGTTTCAATTGTGGAAAAATTCAAGTCACGAAATAGCAGAAATTCATTTTCATCTGCTTCAGTTTTGTATGAAGCATCAAATGAGTGTTGTGAAAAATAATTGAAACAATGAGAAATTAGCAAATATCATAATTCAATTCCAAACTGAATAGTGATTCATCATTTCTAAAAGAAGAACCTGGAATCATCTGACATTATCACAAATTAGCGACATTCATATTTATGAATTTAGAGTTAATGATTTTGAACAATTCGATGGCATAGACTTATGAATGATATTTCCAGATGGACACCGTCAATTTGTAATCGAATGTTTCATGATGCAGATTGGTTTTAGAGGACATCCAAACAGTGTTTAGAAAACTGGAAGTTCATAGTGATTAGTTGGAAAGAAGTGAAAGGACTTTGTAAACGATTCTGTCTATCTGGAATCTGTTATTTCGTTAACCAGTTATCTCTCACTCATTAACTAAGAATACGAAACTTGTGCGAGCTGAGAATCAAACGAGGTATTTCCTTCTAACGTGCGATTTCAAGCACGGGTTGGATGATACGTTGTAGAAATCGATCGTTCGGTCATCGGGATCGAATCACCGTTTCACATAATGGTCGATTGAATAAGTAGAGCAAATCACCCACGCTACCCAACTGCCTACTGTCAAAAAAGATGAATGTGTCCGAACCGAATAAGATAATGTTAGCATAGACAATTCCGCTTTCTGCTTCGATGAGTTTGTTGGGGGTCAAAATTGACACCAATATGTCTTGGCATAATCATGTCGCTGAAATTGTAATGGCTGCTGTTTAAAATCTTGAAACTCTGTTCCAAACCACAAAACTGTACACACGTCAGCAACTTTTGATGCTTCATAAAGCTCAGATCAAACCTTCTTTGGAGTATTGATCTCATGTATGAAGCTTCACCCTAAAACATACACTAACGCTGCTGAATTCCATCCAGAAAAGAGTCATCTGCCTGATTGGAGACACGAACATCACTTGCAACCTTGATAGTCTGGAACATCGAAGAAAGATTGGAAATTTGTTTATCTTCTATACATATTCTCACGGAAGGTGTTGAAGTGACTTGGGATATTTGATTTCACCAAGAGCGGTACATATCAGAAGTACGCAACGGACTGTGGCTGCTCATCGATTCGAGGTTCAACTCAGTACACCACGAACTTCACTGTTCAAGATTTTTTTCATTTGGAGAACTGTTTCGATGTAGATGAAGCTTTCTGAGAACGTTTTCCCAAATGAATTTAATCTCCAGCGATTCAAATCCAACGTCAATCGCTACTTTCGCACAGACACCGATTTCAGAGCGCCTTCAGGATTTTTTGATGGTGCTTGTATTTTGTCTTTGAAGCAATCTTATCATTTCACAAATATCATTTCAGATTTCCATACTGTAAATGCTCAATATTTTCAGTACATATTCTTGTTTGAATAAGAATCTATGATATGTATTAAAGCATAATCTCACTGAAAATTCAGTACTCATGGTTGATACGAGTCACTTTGAAAATGATCATTGTGAAGGGGATCTTTGAGAATCGCAATATAAATAGCATTTAAATCAAGAAAATGCAGAAGCTGTTGTCATTGGAATGATTGATGGTATTGTCAGGAGAATATTATTGGAAAATTTTTTCATTGCATCAGAAAATATATTCATGGGATTTTACATCGCATTGTCCATTAATTAACAATATTTAAACTGGTAATAATTGGACCAACTGTGGATTTTCCGTTAACACTATTGGATTATCAGATTGATCATTATTGATTTTGTTATTTATGGAAAAATGTTCTTAACGTCAACATATATTTTGGTTACATGCATATTTCTAACTTCGCCACTGATTAGATGACATTTTTCACAAATACAAATGTATAATTATATCCTGTCGTTTCAGTATAAACCATTTAGGTGTCTATGATGTGAGATCAACAGTGAAGATGGTGAATGAAATAACAAATCGGCAATCTATTTACATAGGATATTCCATGGGATCGACTGGTTTTTTAATTTATTCTTCGACGTACCCAGAAGAAGCCAAAAGATATGTAAAAGGAGTCATAAATTTGGCTCCAGTCATCAATTACAAAGATGTGAAATCTATTTTGAGATTATCACGATATTTCTGGCCTTTTGCGGAAGTGAGTATTTAGAGACATCAAGTAAATATAAACAAATTTTTCTCATCACTGATAGGACATCAAAGTTAGTTAATACGAAGCGTGGCTAGAAAATATCGAATCTTTCAATTGAGACAACCTGAAATGTTTAGTGAACCTCGATAAATTCGCAACATAGACCTTTTTTTCTCTTCTAATTGTTTGGGGATTGATATATGTAACAAAACGAGGTTTTTGTGTGGTATAAACGTTTTAAAGAAGAGCGTAATCCACGCCCAGTGCGTTCTTCATTTTCAAAAATGGATGAAAACATCGACATCAATGGAATCCTACATGTTAAATGATTCATTGCAAAACAAACAGTGAATAAAAAATATTGTCTTGTGAAATATTTACTTTCCGTGAGAGAGTAGGAAAAAGGCAACCAAAATCGTGGTAAAATAAATCGGGGATGCTTCATCAGGACAATGCTGCGTTTTCATTTTTGGTCAAACATTTGATCCCTGTATCAGTACATCCACCCAACTCACTAGACCATTTTGACAAATTCAATGGCAAAGAAACTCTGTTTTAAACGAAATTATTACTAGATGCCATTTTTTCTATATCAGCCATTCATTATATATTTGATATAATGAATTTTCTAGAGCAAAAATAAATATACCTTCAATGATGGTTCCATTGTATGAAATAGCAAACTATTATTTCAGGATTTGTTGCTGCAAGAATGTATATTCATGTATTCGTTATCATAAAATTATTTCAAATAGTCTCAAGCAGTTGATTGATGTTGAGTAAAATTTATTTTCTCATCATACCTATATCAAAACAGTAGACGGCAATTTCAATTTGAATATTGTTGAGGAATATATTTCCATTTTCATTTTATGATGAACACAAATAAATTTGTTTCAATATTTTTTAGAGGTTGGTATATGCCCTCTGGCATGGTGAAATATTGCCGGGCTATTCAGTGCTTCTGAAACCTTTTTTGACGAATAAACAAGGAATATATTTCATTCAGTTCTTCCTCAATATAATTTTTGGAGACGATTTCGAACAAATTGATCCTGTAAGTATGAAAAGGCACTTTACAATTTTCAAGAAAGTTTTAATTCAGTTATATAACATCAGTAGACCGCGTGCACATTATATGATTCCTTGCGAAAATGTATTATTTTTATAGTCCTAAAGTAGAAAATGTGTTTCATCCTCACGCCGACAACTGTCAAAAAAACTTCGAAAATTGAAAGAAATAACCCGAGTGGGCTCAATTTACCAGAAGTTCTTGTACACTTTTATAAATTTAGACAATAATTACGACTGTGATATCTGTCATTGCCAAACGCCACGCCATACAAGCAAATGGGACTGTAAAGTAGGAAAGGAAACAAAAATTTCAAGAAAGTCACCTCTGTATCCACAGGTGATGAACCCCTACATGAATTTTGTTATGTCATATGAATTCGTGAATTTTAAGAAGAGTTCAACGCCTCACCCTAGAATTATGGTTCAAGATTATACATTCTTGTACGTTTGATCTTTATTCATCTCTACTCAAACTAACTAATGTGTGTAGCATGTTCAACTATGCGACCGTTTTCGACATGAAAAAACTAATTTCGCGAAAGCTCTAGAGTTACAAAAGCCGTATAAGAACTTTTGAAAAATCACTACCCTAACTTGGGTTATAACTTTTCCTTTTCCAATATTCTCACGTACATGTATTCAAGAAACAGCTTATTGTGATATTTTCACTACACAGTTTTACAAAAACGCAACCTGTGTTTCGCTATACAATAGATTCTTCAGGCATGTCTATATTAATCAAAATCTACATATTCTATGCTTAATATATTTTTTTACAATTCGAAGTACCTGATTTTTACCTAACAAATTATTGTTCAAAATGTGTACTCGCGTTTGAAAATAAATCAATCAATATTAACGTGAGAAGATGAATTTCACCAAATAATTCAAATAAACATATAATGAATGAAATAACCTGAGTTTGTGCATCAGATAATTTCTAGTTTCCACATTTGAAAAAAGTACTCATTAACGGAAAGTAATTCAATTCTATTTGGTTATTCAGTAAATGACCCGATTTCTTGAATCTATTCATTTCTAAATATTCTAAATGTAACACATCACAGTCGAGATTGAACGTAGATGGTTTGCAAATGTGAAAGTGGTCTTTGCATTCGAAAAACTACATCTATGTTCTTTAATACTTTGGGAAAATGTTCTCTCCGTTTCCTTAATTCTTATTTGTTCTGTAGGCCATGTCCAATCTTTTTTTAAACGAGCCATATTGAAAAAATGCTGGAACGTGGTTCACAAAACAACTAATAATTTGAGCAAATTCATACATTTCAATGACGGATAGATCAGGAGTATGCAGTGCATTTCTTTATTGTCCCTCCCTTTATATTTTTTGAACTCAACTCAACTCAAAAAATGGAAGAGTAAACTTTCAAGATGGTTACTGGGCGCCATCTGGAAAAAAAATTAAATGGTAAGAGAGGTCTTGTGACACATCATTTTGAAACTCTTGACGAATACTTCACAACCCTAGAATATGAATTCAATATCTTAACCTGCTACAAAACGCCGGAACATTAAATAATTTCCTGGAGACGAACACATTAATATAGATATTTCTAGAAATATTTCTTTTTATCTGCCATATGGTAATTCCAACAACCCGATTAGGTTCGTTAAGTCATATTTTGTTTATAAAAACGACAAAAAATGCCAGTACGGCAATGAAGATCATTGGTCAGTTAGAATATTCTCATTCAGTTTTCGGTTTTACTAGTAGAAAGGTACCACATCAAAAATCTCTAAAATAGTCAATTAAAGCGATTTTTATTTACGGTGCGACGCGTAACTTTCACGAGACCGCAATAATTTTCAATGAACGTTTTTCGAATCGTCCAAGGGTAGAAAACATTTGACGAAACATATTCAAATACAGGGGAACTTTATCTGAATATGCTGAAAACTACTATTGACCCTCTCATCACTGAAATCGTCGAAGCGAATCCTAATGAATTCGATATGGGTATTGTATTCCAACAAGATGAAGCACCACCACATTACTCCAGACAAGTTAGAAACTATTTGGATACTTCTTTTCCCGGTCGTTTCATTGGCCGTCGAGGTCCTACAGACATGCTCGCTGATACCTTTGGACTTCTTTTATGGGGCTATTTGAAGCAAAAGGTGTACGAAACTGAACCTGCTTCAATATTGGATATACGGCAGAGAATACTATTTGTAGAGATATTGACGTTACTGTGTTCAAAAATGTTTGGCGTGAAATATCGGATAGGCTGTTCATATGTCAAGAAGTTCAAGACAACCATTTTGAGCATCTTCTGAACTGATCTCAAGCTTATTACCTCATATTATGTAGTTAGATGTCAATGTATTCAGGCAATTATCGAAAGTTTTGCCATTTCGTAGTAGTAAGATATTGACACTATATTCTAGAAATTTTATAGAAAGGTAGACTGTTGTCAGACTCCGAGAACCCTTCTATCAACTGATTCAACTCTGTGATTTTTCTTGAAATATAACTCGAATCTTCGGAAAAACTAAATAGGTAAGTAGGACATTTTATAGTTAAGTTACTATTTTCTAACTTCAGAAAACCACGCAGTTTTTTCGCAACTCTTGAACTGTTAAATCTTCACTAAAATCCCTAATCATAAGTTCATATACAGTTTCTTCTTTTTCTAATCTATTAACTTCTATTGTGTACTGCATTTTTATTTTGTTGGCGTCTAAGGCGTTTCGACAACCGAGTTAAACCGAAGAAAAAAATACTCAGCAAAAAATAGAAATATTTTAATTTGTATTTTGTAATTACGTATGAAAACAAATTAATATTGACGTCTGGCGTCGTAGGCGTTGCTACGACTGATGTATATGAGAGAAAAAATGTATTTAGGACGGAATATGAATACAACAGAATATTGGCACCATTGAATATCTACCTAAACACAAGTATCCAATATAACACTTCAGATCATCAACACCCTGTATGTATGTTAACTATATAAATGCAAGTGAAACGAAAATATGAATGTAATACAGCTCTACACCGAAACACCAAAATATTTAATTTAACTTTACCAAAGATCGAAAATAATGTACTGGGAAGAATTGTAACAACATCTAGCGTTAAATTTGTCTCACAACTGTGTTGGATGCCAAATTTGTATCATAAAACTACGTAGGCGTCAAATTTGTAACTTAAACAACGTTGGGCGTCAAATATGTAACGTAAACCACGTTGGGCGTCAAATATGTAACGTAAACCACGTTGGGCGCCAAATATGTACCGCGTGTTCGATCCTTCCACGCTAAAAGTATTTCAAAGTAAATGAAAACTATAAAAAAAGAGAAAACAAACAAATCACTTCACCTGTTGATGCTTAAGTACACGCGTACAAAAGGGGGGTTCACGGCTTCAATCGGAGAGTTTGGGGGTAGTTTTTATATAAAAAAAATAGAAGGCGCCACTGGCTCTCAAGCAACCCAAGTCAGAGGGCTCCCAGGTCTCGAGGAACCAACAGGTAATTTCCATGAAATGATCTCCAAAGTGAAATAATCA
>WOGR01008900.1:0-11606 GCA_015342045.1 Leptinotarsa lineolata | reverse complement strand
TATATATTTGATTCAAAAACATGATTTCTTGAACTGTTTTGAATGAACTTTCGCAATTTGAAAGATTGCAACTCGAAGTGTGAAAAGGTTGATAAAAGGAAATTTTTGCATTACATATTTCATAGATACCGTGCTTTTAAAAAAACATTATCGCCCTGTATCTCAGAAATGGATTGACTTCGAACATATGTTAATTTGAACTTTTTTTTAAGGACCTAAAGAATCACTCTCAGAAGTTTCGTTCCTTTGTTAGGAAACACTCTACTACGTACTTCGTTATGAATTTGGAAAGTTTTATCATTCTACAAACTCAAGCATACCTTGCAAAATTTAGAAGATAGTATAAAAATATCAAATCTGAAATGTTAACATATTGATATGTCTTCGAAGTCTAGATATAAGACATGAATTAGTTTGGAATATCCTCCTGAATGTCTCGTAATCAGTTTCTTGTAGATTTCGTTGAAGATGAGAATTGAAAAACAATGTCTGCAAACCAAAATCACACCTCTGGTATTATACCAACTCAGTTTATGTTGATACCCAATTTAACTTTCCTATTTCGCGTCACGTGCAATTACATTAAAATAGCTAATTGAAATGAACTTTTCTCCCTAGCAAAAAGTTTGTTACTCAGAAATCGAGGGGTGTAGCGCGTGAAAGTTTGTTCACGAATATATGAGGAACGTGAACGAAAACATTTAATTTCCAAACAGATATGGTATGGAATCACATTGGAATGAATTACGTTTTTTTATCATGTGGTGACATTGCCATATTAAAAACCATAACAGATATGAAGACCATTGAAAGGGAAAGAAGTAACTATCATTGGGGAAAAGCAAAATGGCCAAAGAAAATTTACAGGGACTCTGGCCTACAGGGAAAACTGAAAATGCCGTTTTTGAGGTAAAACTTCTTTACGTGCGTTTGAGTTGGGCAGTAAGCTGATGAATACATGACGAGAGCGTTACGAAAAGTTTGATCGGGCGAGGCGGACGAAAGTTGAGAGGGAGGTTAAAGTGAAGATGAAGAGAGAGTGAGTAACGTTTTGTATATTACTGTAGGGACAAGAGGCAATGGTGTGAGAACACATTTACGGTCAAGTACGCTCTGAAGCAACAAGATACACCACTGGACTGTATCAACTGAGCCTTTTTGTTCATACCATAGATATATTCTCTCCAATATTGAAACAGGTCTTGGACCAGTAGTGAAATATCGTGACTCAAAGCTTACTGATTGGAGCGGTTATAGAAACTCCCTTCAATCGCACTATGAGGACGGATTCATTACTATTTACAGTTGTGATGATATGGAATACAGTAACGGAGCACTCTCGAGAAGCAGTGGTCTCATCCTATCATGAGAAATGTCAACTGAGGATTGAATGATATTACCATAACTCTTCTTGGTGAAAAAAAAATTGACGGTTATTCAATCGAGTTGAAGAGTTAGGTAACTAGGAGCTTTATGAAACAACTCTAACGACATACAACAAGGATAGAAATTCTGTGAAAGTATCTTTGATGTAACTCGCAGCAGAAAAATTCACAGGATTCTCTTTAGAGAGCCCACTTCTGTAATTGGGTCGCTAAAATGACCCGATGAAACAATTACGACTTCTAGAAAAAAAACCTCAGAGCTTTTGAAAGAAAACCACTTTCCTGAAAGTCAGACTCTTGATAACAACAGACCTCTCCGTTTTGAAGGCGCCAAACGCCCAAAAAAGAGCAATTGAGGGATCGTCAAGAAGGTTATCATAGCATCGGCAGTTGAATAGGCTATTAAGTCGTTCCGGCCCTTCAAATCTCCTGGAGAGAATGGTATATATCCAGCTCTTCTGCAAAATGGACTGGAAATGATCTTACTCATTCTCATAAGATTGTATAGAGCTAATTTGGCGTAGAACTACATACCTCCCAGTTGGTTGGCAACAAGGGTGGTATATATACCTGAAGTGGGTCGAAAATACCCACATCCCAAACCGTTACGACCAATAATTAGCCTCACATCCTTCCTGTCGACAGGACTTGAGAGGATACTGAACGGACACATCAGGAAGGTTGATTTATATGTAGCTCCCTCTGAATAATCACCAATATACACATCAAATCGCCATCTTCACAGATTGAGCATCAAACAAACTTGTAGAGAAAATCTCCTGATCCCTCGACAACAAGGAAATTGTGGTTGCTGTATTTCTAGATATTGAAAGAGAGTTTGACAATGTTCCTAAATCAATAGAAACAGCCCCGTCTAGAAAAGGCATAGAATCGAGCATAGCTGGATGGATCTATGCCATACTGGTAAACAGATATGCAACTGCGACTCTTCAAGACGAGACCATCAGGTTCAGGGTCACCAGGGGTTGGCCTCAACGTGGGGTGCCATCTTCCCCTCTGTGATCGCTTCTACTGGATAATCTTGATGCCCTCGTTAGAAAAGAAGTAGATCTGCAAGCTTATGCAGATGACCTCGTCATCTTGGCAAGTCCACGTCGGAAAGGATAGCTTGTAATATTCTCCAATGTACGATGGACGTGGTTCACAGTTGGTGCCATAGAGATAGAGAGCAGATGTCTGTCAACCCCAGCAAAACTGTGATAGTCCCCTTCACCAGGAGAAGGAAATTGGACGATTTAACACCACTCCCCTTCAATGATGAGGTCATTCCATTTGGAACGGAGATGAAATATCTTGGCATTGACCTTGATGAAAAACTCATCTGGAACGCTTACTTCGAAAAAGTTTCACACAAATTCAAACTGTCCCTATGAATATGTCGAAGGATTCGTGATGGAACTTGGGGTTTAGTTCCCAAACAAATTCATTTGATATATGTGAGGATTGTCAAAACCATGATCACTTATGGAGCAATTGCCTGGTAGCCGAAAGCTTTACAGAAAACGGCTCAGGTGAGGCTCTCTGGTTTACAGAGACAGGCTCTGGCTATCTGTGGTATCAGCGGCCATGGATATTCATCTAGAACTACCTCCTCTCCATATTTTTCTGAAGAGAGAGACAAGTTAAACTGCATACAGACTTGTTCACATCGCCAACTGCACAAAGCAATCTAATGTAGAGCACATCTCATTACGTTTTAGGAACGACACAAAGGTAAAGTAGCCTAGGCTTATTGTGAGAATTATTATTTTTTTCCATCCGAAATACGTTAATCACATTATTCACGTTGGATTAAAGTTTCAGTTTCAACTACAGCTCAAGGATACAACCGGTGGCATGGAAAAAAACCGTGGAAATGTAGAAAAGGTCATCAGGTAGCTTCCTTTCGAAATCATATTTTTATGTATTATATTTACAGAAACACAATTTGACGTCCTCTTGTTTATCAAATAGCGTGATCAGAAATCTCTTCTGAATCAATATTCTGTTCGATAAAAAATTTTATTTGAAAAATGTCAATGCACATATATTTTCACATGCAAATCTGTCTGTATAATTTTGACCCAAAAACAGTTGGAAGAGATAACAGGAGAAAGGATTAGGCCAACTAAACAAGAACGGAGAAACCCATGCAAATGACATTACATGTAGTAGAACACTTCCTTAATATCCAAAGTTGGGTATAGACAGCTAACGCAAGGACAAGGGCGAGACGGAGGGTCCTGACAGGACAAGGGAATCGGTAGAAAGACATGTAGGATGTGAAACGGGTGATCATTGGCGGACCTAAAGAAACAAAATACCAGGTAACTGCAAATGGCCCTTAGAGTATACCTAAATGAAACTATTGTGATGCTTTGCTTTCACATGAAACTCCTTCAACCTAAATGTTGAATTTAATATAGTATGTATCAATTTCGTATATTGATATTAGTTTAAAAATTGTTTTTTCAATAACATCCGATTTTTTTGGATATCCAATATTCAATTATATCAATTGTAGCTGTCATTTCACAACTTCACTTATTGACGATAATATATCTCTCAGAACAAAACCCCTCCATAACAGAAAAAATCTTCCCAAATTGAGAAAAAAATTGATAAAATGTATAAGACAATCAGCACAATGGCAACTTTAGTCGAGCAACTCTTCAATCACTAAATTAGAAGACATTATGGCCGAACACTTCTTAGGTTGGATAATTGGAATAATCTAATCTATTGAAAGTTGTCCATTGTTGTTCCAAACGTTCTGTGGCAAATGGATATTTTCTAGATATTTATTCCAAAATTTAGTTCGTCGATGATTTCGTTTCTCTAAATCCGGATGGATAGTGTTCTGTGAGTAAATCTATAGTTGAGCACTAATCCATAATGATATTATAATCCAAGAGAAGTAAAATGAACGTTTGGGCCTTTTAAGTATGAAACATCGCAAAAATGGTGCTTCTCTGATATTTTCATTCATGTTTCGGGATTTGGCAACCCTAGTGTTGCAATCTGGCAACTGACAGCTCTATCGTAAAGTTGGACATTTTTAAGGTTATACGTACTCAGAACGTTTTGACATACGAGCTCTATTTGTGTTGTTCACAGTAACTCATGGATGAACTTAACTCAATTTTCGACATTGAAGCTCCATCAAGGACTAGTGTTTATTGATGGTATTGTGAATTCAATCGTGGTTGTAGTTCACTCCAAGACGAATTTCGTGAAGGTCGTCCAAAATCAATTGTTGTTCTGAAAACCATTGATGCTGTGCGCGAACTGATATTGCAAGATCGTCATGTAACCCCTATCGTGAGATTGAGACAACTTTCAATTGGGCATAAACATGTGACTGTCAGAAAAATTTGTTCGCGCTGGATCCCAATCGCTCAAAAAAGGCTCGTGTCGATTGGTCGAAGAAACTGCTCAAAAAATACGAACGCGGTGCTTCGAAACACGTGTATGACATCGTGACAGGTAATGAATCGTGCATTCACGCGTATGAGCCCGAAAGTAAATAGCAGTCGACTGTATGGATGTTTCAAGATGAGCCAAATTCAACAAAATTGGTTCGCACACGAAGCACTTCCAAGCAAATGGTCGCCTGTTTTTTTGGAAAAACTGAACATGTCGCAAACGTACCACTAGAACGAAGCAAAACAGTCACATCTGAGTTATACACAACCATTTTTTTGCCAGTTGTCTTCCAAGAAATCAGGAAAACCAACCGCCGAAAACGGATCACTCTTCACCACGACAATACGAGCTCTGACACATCGGCTCAAACAACTGCATTTTTGAGCACCCAAAACATCGATTTGATGAGTCATCCGCCGTATAGACTTGACTTGGCACCAAATAACACCTTTTTATTCCCTTAAGAAAAAAACAAACTGAGAGGTGAACGTTTCTCGACACCTGAAGAAGCGGTTGATGCATTCAGAATGCATGTTTTGGAGATACCTCAATCAGAGTGGGAAAAGTGCCTCAATAATTGGTTCAAAAGCATGCAAAAGTATTTGGATCTTCATGGGGAATATTTTGAAAAACAAAGTGATTTTTGATGATTAATATTTGTTTTTGTTCTCTCATCCCGGAATATAAGAGGCAACCCTAAAAACACATAATTGTAAACAATTAAACAAGTGACTGAAGTGTCATGAGCATTTGCAAAAAGACGAAAAGGTAATCTGGTTTATTTTTCTATGACCTTCTCAATAAAACGTCAATTATGTGACTGTTTCTTGTTAGAACAGTTGCCAATTCTTTCTTCTATTCCACTTTCGCAGATCTGGGATTCTTCTGAGCAGTCTACTGCAATAGTACTACAGATGAATCATAAACAGAATGCTGACACCTATTCAAAATCCATATTTTTAATATTTATGTTAGGGTAAGGAATACAAATTGATTTCACCAAGTGTTCTTCTTCTTTTGTTCAGCCACATATTTGTTTTTCACGGTTATTGATGCAGACTGAGAAGTAAGGTACATACAGAGATATTTTTAGTATACTTTAAGTAATGTCATATTCGGAATCGATGGGCTTCTTGTGTTTGAAGGGGCGGATGTAATAGGTGGTAGCATTGCCTGAACTTTGAACCAATATCGATTCAATGTGTGAAGCATGAAATTTTGAAAGGGTATTTTTATATGTCTTGCTTCAAATGGAGAACATGTAGTAGCGATTTGAGTAAAATTTTTGAAAACCATCCATTAGACTAAATCACATTTTTCGAGTTCTGCCAGGCAAAATCGCAAAAATCATCATAAAAAAACAATCATAAAAAACGTACATGCATACATACATACATGCATACATTGGACATATATGTCCAATTAATTGAACACGAGAAGACCCTCTTGGACTGCACTGCACTGTAAAACATAGGTCTGAGGTGGCTACTGCTGGAGACTGCCGGAATTCCGGATCTCAAGCATCAGACAAGTCTATTTATAGGAGTGTGAAACAACAGACATGAGTTTTCTTGAAAGTATGATTTCGATCAAAAGATGTGAGGTTTAGTGCATTAAACCCTTTGGTGAGACCCTGTTCCTTGTTTTTTTCCCATTAAAACCATAATTGAAAAGTGTAGAACATTTCAGAGCATTGACACTCTGATTTCTTCATACAGTGACCGTTTATATCCAATATTGATTCAGCATTTTTGTTAATTCATCGATTTCAAGGTTGGGGATGCAAAAACTGATTAAAAGTCTCAAGTGAACCAATCGTATTCTCTGTTTTATTGGTATTTTGAAGTGTCTCCTATACCAATGTTACTAAGTTGGTTTACAGTGACGAGCGTTGAAAATGGGTACATCACTGCTAAATGAACGAATTTAATGCAATGTTCGAGTACAGTATTTTCAGAGATATATCGATTTAAAACTCATTATTGTATGATTTTCACTATAATTCAAAGTGAAAATCATACAATGAACTGTATCATGGAGAAAGCCGTAAACCACTATATCGTTAAATATTTGGAAGGCTGTGACATCCTGAGCGACCATCAATATGGATTTGGGAAACAAAGATCAACAGCCGACCTTCTATCGTATGTAACTCATATTTGGAATAAGGCAATCGAGAATTCAAGAAGGCAAGAGATTCAAGAGCTGTTGCGCTTGATATTTCTAAGGCCTTTGATCATGTGTGGCATGAGAGTTTGCTGGCCAAACTTCGATGGTATGGCTTGTCAGATCATTTTTGTGTATGGCTCTCGAGTTTCCTGAAAGAACGTTCCCTGCAAGAGGCCGTCGATGGATATCTCTCAAATACTTTTACCATCAACGCTGGTGTTAAAATGGATACTAATATGTCTTGACACAATCATGTTGCTGGAATTGTAAGGGCTGCTTCTCAAAAGCCCTTAAGGTTCATCCTGTAGTGCTTGTGTTGTTTCCTTAAAAAATATAATGAGTTTTAATATCGATTTTCATCAAGTATCGGCTAGTTCTATTCAATTATGTGTCGAATTGCATTTTTCTTAGAGGTTTTGAACTAAGAAGGGTACAAATCTGGTTTCATCATTGGAGTTCAAATTGTCAATTTGGTACCTCTTTGAAAAATGCTACGCTTACCGGTTACTGAAAATTCTGAATTCTAAGGACATTCTCTAGTCAAGAGAAATCGAAAAAAGTCCCGACAAAACTAAATAAGGCAAGAGAATGTCTTCTCTCGTCGAGAGAAATAATATTCTTTTGAAGATGAAAGATAAATTTCCTCTCGACTAGTCTAGATAAGACGAGAGAAGGCATAATAGCTGAAGGCAGAAATTGATGTTCTCTGCCATTTTGACACAAATATCAGAATTTCTGTTTCAGTGTACTGAAGAAATGCGGCTTGAATTATTGTAATTTACTTATTCTCAACATTTTCTTCAAAATTAGAGTCTTGTCATCCAGGACAGGCAATGCACACATTTTAATGAACAAGTCATAGCCCGTTGGGGTAGCAGTTAACTGCTACTTTTTTCGTAGAATTGTGGTTCTGTATTTTCATCAAGTCAAAATAATTTTACTTTATCAATGAAAGCAAAAATATTTTGAATCAACACATGAAGAATTAGCTGCTTGAATAGTTTCTTGAAAGGATTGTTTCTTGAGGAACTTATCATCACCTGTGAAATTATTTAAAATGTGGATGTCATGAAAGTAAAACAAAATGCATATTCATTTGAATACATACAAAGTAATCAGTTTCAATTATGAGAAGCTCTATCATATGATATTTGTATTCTTAAATCACAGTTCTCATCGATTTACGCACAAAGGCTATTTTTATTCCAAAAAATATTGACATGTATTTACTTTGCATATTTCAATTCTGTACATGTTTATTTACAAACCTTATTATCATGTATCGAACCTGCGTCAATAATTTCACGATCTTTCTGGTAGCATAAAAGGAATATAAATACAATCTCGTTAAGATCATATTTATTCAGTGAAAAAATCCTGAGCTTGTCAAAATGATGAGAATTGTGATTTTGTTTTTGTGCCTAGTTGTTTCAGAAAGCAAAACATTAGTCGACACAAGTGTCGAAATCAACATTTTTGATGACCTAGTAAAATCTTCGGACAACTTCAAAAAAAATTCTTTGAAAAATCAACCACCATTTTTGGAGAGGATTTTGAGGTCAGCAGATCCTCAAGAAATATTCGAGTCAGCAGAATCAGATGGAGTTTTTAAAAGGTCAGTTGAAGGTAATGAAGAAATTGAAGAAACTACTACTATAAAGGGGAGGATGTACCCCAAGTTTCCTTTGAGGAGAAGAAGGAATTCAGAATGGGAGAGAAGATTTACGCAACGTGATCGACTTTCTGGAGGATTGGTTTTCGATCCGTGGATGGGACGTTTGTGAAACTTTTTTGAAAATTTGGAAACATTCTCAAATTGATTCTTTGAATTGTGATTCTTTCAGATGGTTGTGATTCTATTTATTTGTTTTTTAAGTTATTTTTATATTTTCAATAAACTGATCTCTTTATATTACTTGTTTTAAGGGAATAGGTTTTCGAAGAATAATTTTTCCATTAAATCCGTAATAGTTTAGAAATATTAAGTGGTGGTATTTTGTTGGAGAATCTTACGAATTTTGAATAACATCACTTTCAGAACATTCTGAAGAAGTGAAGTTTTATATGTAAAAAAGGTGATTAAGGTTTGTCACCTATTTTAATTTTTTCAAGAGATGGGATGAATTATACATTAATATCGTATAGTTCACATTCATGAGTGTTCAAAATATATTTACTTGATGCGAAATCGTTTTTTGGAGATATAATTATTTTGACTGATAATAGATGAGTGGAGTTGATATGAAAATATCAATCACCCAAAAATGAGAATGTTGCACAGGCCAAATAATGGTTTTTAAATGCAAATTTTTGATACCTTGGGTTACTACAATTTCCGTAAGGATCTATTTCTTCCAATAAAATAGTAACTACGTTACTCACAGATGATGTAGATAGCTGAAGGTGAAACAGTTTTCGTTTTTGTTCATTTCTCTTTTTAATAGTAGTTTCGACTTAAATTGTATAAGTAATCAAACCTGCCGTTGAAGAATGGCCAGAATGTATGCCATGGTATTCAAAATAAATGTATGAAGTGAAAATAATTTTATTTTGATATAACCGATTTTGTTAAGAAAGTTAATCCAATTTTTTTGTATGAGTGACTGAGGCATATAGGTCATATTATTGAATACATTAGAAGCAATGATGAAAATACTATAAAAAACTTATTTTATTACAAACATATAGGAACTGCAAGAAAAGAGAGGAAGGTGAAATATAATGCAATCAATTCAGCTTGGAGATTGAAAAATTCAGTATCAAGTACTTCAGGTACTTACACTTTCGTATATAAGGAAGTGATCCCCTTTAAGTACAAGGAATAATAACTTTTTTCATTTAGATAATTTGATTTGAAGTCAGTCTTCAAGTATGCCCACTATAGGAACGAAAGTTTTTTGTCTTTATGAATAGAACTTGCCAATACTTGATGTAAATCCATATTTAAACTCATTATTACAATAATACAGTTTATTGTATGATTTTCACTAAAACGGCTTTTACAAAAACGGCCACACGTGTTTCGCTATACAATAGCTTCATCAAGCGTTTAAAGAGTTTTAAACGCTTGATGATGTAATAATGAGTTTAATTGATCCTGAGCCATTTATCAATCCCCTTTTAGTTCTATTTGAATAACCTTTTTTTTAGCATTTTCTTCCACAAATTTTAAAACTTTCAAATAGTTTGAAGTATCCTTCGAATATTATACATTTTTGCAAGTAAATTTCCGAGATTTTACTTTAGTCATCAATTTGTTGATTTCACTTATTATCGGATTTAAATCATAATAATGAATAATTGGATGATAAAATTCTCTGACTTTTTCCGAGCCAAGTTTTACGGGAGTGAAGCCAGTATTACTCTCAAGGTTTCGAAGTATTATTGCCTCTTGGGTCGCGAGATTACCGGTAATCTGAAATTGTAATGAAACACATGTTTTAGTTCTCGAAAGCGTAAACTCTTCTAAGTGGACGTTTGACGTTGTCCATATGAATATTTGCTTGATCTGCAGTAGATAAAGGTGCGTATTCACCAAAAAAGCGAGCACAAGCAAGCGAGCATTCGGCATCGATCTTCTGGTGAGTACGGGTTAGCGAGCGAGCGAACGTTTGCTTGTTCGCGTTCAGGTGCGTATTCACCTAAAAAGCGAGCACGAGCGAACAAGAGTGAACGAGCATTCTATATCAATAGGTTTGTTTTGGTTCTGTATTTAGAACTGTTATCGGACTGTCCCGAATCGACGCCGAATCAATGCGCAGAACATTACAGTTACAGAACAGTTCTGGAACGGTCCCAGCAACTAATAAACCAAAACATATTAAAAAATTATTCTGACAAGTGTATAAACAAAGATTAGAGGTTAGGTTTCTGGAAAAAATGAGAGTAACAGGAATTATTTAAGACGTTATCTCTGGTTATCCAAAATTAAATTGAAAATATATAGTCCTCTGTAATCTTATACTGATGTGTTTGACAAAACATGTCAAGAATAAATTTTTGGAATTGTAAAAGATGTAATAATGATTTTTTAAAGAAAAAGCACAAGCACTACAGGATAAACCTTAGGCGCTCTAAGAGCGGTGCTTATACGAAAGTAGTGATTCACATTGGATTTGAATCACTGGAGATTGAATCTATTGGGAAAAACTTTCTCAGGAAGTTCATTCCACATGATTATTATTATTGCTACATGCATTTCACGTCTATCTGTAATGGTATAAGAATAATGATGATATATTATTTTGTCTTATTTACCTCCATTAAGCAATATATTTGACGTAATTAATACAAATATTGAAATTGTGGATAAAATACTAATTAAAACACAAATACGGATGAAAATAAGGTTAAGAAAACGTTACTACCAAAATCCATAATGCAAATCAAAATTTTATTTATGCCCGAGAGCGAATTCTAAGTTCTAGCCGGTCCCTACTCAAATGTACGAACTAGGTTTGTTTTGGTTCACAGTTCTGTACCGTACGACAGTTATTAAAATGTGTTTTGGTTCAGTTAGAATCGTTCTAGTTCTAGTATCGTTCTCAAAGTGTTTTGGTTTTTTCCGAACCGATTCGGAACTATTCCAGAACGGTAATTATTAGTTCGTACATTTGAGTAGGGACC
>WOGR01008899.1:0-11606 GCA_015342045.1 Leptinotarsa lineolata | reverse complement strand
TAGAGTCATATTTACAACTGTTGAAGCAAATCTGAAAACCAAGAAAAACGGCACCAATATCTAATTAGAGAGCTTATGATAATTTCAGAAATGTATCCCATTTCTGATAAATTAAAGCCAATTTTACGTTGTTTCAAACAATTTACAACCATTACAACCACTGCTACCTATACCGACTCTGAAGCGGCCATGAAGATCCTTCTAGATCTCTACACTTTTCTAGAGAGAGAGGCTAGATGGACTGGATATGACCTTGTGCAGATAGCCAATTGTACAAATCAATCTAATGCAGAGTACACTAGACTGCTAGCTAACATTGGAAGTCACAGCATTCTGGGAATGACCTCTGACTTTCAACTACGAACTGCCTTATATAGCACTTTTCCCGAGTAAAGAGGACAGGATCCTTCGGAGAGAAGGAAATATTAAGAGCAGATAGTTGTTGATTCACAGATGTATCAAGAACACTTTCTAACGTCTAAATTGGTAGCAAATTGCCAAAAACGACTCTCCTCAATGAAAACACTCTTCAAATTGTCTCTGGTCTGGATTCCTGGCCTAGAAGGCAATGAGGCTACTGATTCCCTTGCAAAGGAGGGTGCTGCAAGTAGCTTCATCGGACCAGAACCTGTCATTGGTATTGCTTTAGGTTTTTCCAAACAAACATTGAACACCTAGATGGCAGGAAGATTTAAACACTTCTGACAAAATCTTCCAGGACTGACTCATTACAAGGCATTCATTTTCCTTTCGAAGCTTGAAACCAAACAGTTATTGGACTATAGTAGGGATGAACTAAGATGTCTAACAGGCCTCCTCACAGGTCACTGTCGTCTGAATCATCATATGCAAAGACTCGGACTGTCGGAAGATAGTGTGTGTCGCCTCTGTTCGGAAAATGATGAAACAGCAGAGCATAAGAGCATATACTTTGTGTCTGCCCCGCTGCGGACCGAATCAGATTTTCAAAGTTTGGTAGAAAGACACTCTCATCATCTGACCTGAAAGATCACCCACCACATAAACTAATCGGCTTCGTTAAGAAGCTGGATTCATTTGGTAGAGTTTTTGAATAGGTGTGAGCCACAATAAACCCTTGCGGGTTGCCGTGGAGGGTCGAATAGACCCACTCACTTTTGGCCTAACCTAACCTAAGAATTTGACAATTGTATTGCTTCTCTTGATCTGTATTGTGATGGAGTTTGGAGAGAGTGTGTCACTTCAGGAAAAGAACGGTTTTGGCTTTCCACTTCTCAATCTTTCTACAAAAATGTGGGAAACTTCTAAAGAAAGGGAAAAAGCAATCGATTTCAAAATTAAATATTTACAAAGATATGCATAGCATGTAGAAGTTACTTTCGGATACAAACTGGAAGACAAAGTCCTATTGAAACAACTTCTTTCATATGAACATTAATTCACACAAAAGAAAATATACTTTCGAATCAACTACTATAAGTATTCAATTATACAAAAAAAATTCCTATTCCGTTTGTAATCCAAAAATTCGCAATAGTAATGCTACACAATATAGCAAATGAAAGAGATGAAATTTCACTTACATGGAACACTGTCATCTTCAATGGTTGTTTTTTGTATAATTCGATATTCACGATATCAAGTAGTTGTTTCGGAAGTATTTTTTCAATGGTTTAATTCATTGTTTATATGAAATTAGATGTTTCGAGAGGGGATTTTCTTCCATTTTGTGTCTGAAAGTAACTTCTATGCATGATCTACACATCTTTTTGAAGAGTTCATTCAGAAATCAATTGCTTTCTCTCTTCCATTGAAAGTATTTTTTGTAAAAAGATGAAGAAGAGAGCCAAAAGCTTTTTTCCCAAAAATTTATCTCTCCTAAAAATATACCCCTTTCAATTTAGGTCGGTATCTTATTTTAAACTTTGTTTTTGAGAGCGCAGCCAAAAGAAAAAACTCTTGACTTCTTCCAAAAAACTATTTAAGGGCGGTTTGGTGAACAATTTGAGAAATATGATACTGTATAATTGGTTATTTCTAGGAGGAAAAAGTTATTTCGTGGAGACTTTTCTCATTTGTGAACACAGTGAAAATTTGTTAGCAACAGGTAGTTTTTTTCTTAGTTTTTTTTATTCATTATTTGTTTATTTTTTCCTTGTAAATTTTCCGATGTTCACAATTTAACGTAGAAGTATAAACCCAAAAAGAGTATTTTCCGGAAAGAAAATACACAGGTGGAAACAAAAATAAACTTATCATAAAATATTTTAAATTTTTTTTCTTGATAAATGAGTTAACCAACTTTGGTAATCTTCCAAATCATCACTCACTTGTGAAAATTAATGTAGCCAAGTTGATTATAGTCAAAAAGTTTCAAAGATCTAGTATCTTTGAAACTGGTGGTTTATTTCTGATATCGAACTCTAAATGAAAACAAAAACAATGACCAGCTTTTTTCGATGAAAGTGGCTTGCACTTTCATTGTCTAAAAAGGTGTTAACAGCTTTGAAATTTATGGAAAGAAGAAAAATAAAAAATTAAGGAAATTAAAAAAATACTGAAAATGCCAGGACCAAAATAATAATATTATTTGCTTTCTTCCACAAAAACTTATTTCTATCATTTTAATTCATTATTTTTCCTGCTCGTACCTTTTCAGCTAGTCACTATATTATTGAACTCACAATCTACCTTTCCTTGAAAAACGAGAAATCCAATACGTATTTCTTAAATAATAAAATTCTGTCTCTATTGTCTTACTCATTTTTGGTCACCATTGTTGTAGGCAACCAACAGAACAAGGTCGTGAAATGTATGTGGCTTCTCAAATGCTGTCTTTATAACCTGCCAAGATTATGCAACCCCGCAGACAGCACAAGATAATAGTGGATTTGGTTGAATATATTTTATTTCAGTTTAAGGGATAAGTATGAAAAGCTTTCACAAAGTTTCTGCATAATACGAATAGATGAAAGGTTATCGCATTTGTCAAAAAATAATTGTAATTGAGAAAATAAATATTTTTCGGCAGTTAAAGTTTAAAACTTCCGTTCAGTTTGAACTATCCAATATAAAAATTTTAAATCTGTGACTCTTCAAAGTCTTCTAGATTTTAATGAGACTAGCAGATCTAAAAAAGTGTTTTGCGCTTTTTGCATATTTTCGTGTCATATTTACATTTCTCATAGTACACTGCTATTATCAGCATATTATTGCTAGAAGTTATAAACGCATCATTTTGAGATAATAAGAAAAGGAAATGAAACAGCCACCATTTTAACATATGAATGTTGAATTTGTAATTAACATTTTTGTTGTTTCTATGTCATTTATCTGTTCCATGGGGTAATGTACTATTTTTCATCTTGTTTTTGGTTGCAGTTTGGGTTTAGTTATGTGGTTAAAAAGACAGTTACTTTCAAGATAAATTATAAAATTTCATCGGTGTGTTTTATGATTTGAAAACCGTTTTTCTTTCTATTCTTTTCTATTCTAGTTTATCAACACATTCTTAGCCAAAGACTCGTGAAGATGAATCCAAGTATTCCCCTAGTCCATTCTAGCAGTTGCCACAATAGGAAGGATCACACTATAGGTAGTATTGCAATCAAATCAATACAACAGCTCGATCTATCGAAAAAATTCGAGGAAACTTCGCACCATTTGCAATCAACAAATATACGAAGGAATTGATCACGTAATATTTGAGTGCCAATATATATTGCTATGAGACCTCTCAAACTTCTGAACTTTTCCGATGTGAACAAGTTGACAAGCTTTTTTACTGAGCTGGGCTCTCCTGTGCACATACCTATGAACATGTCTGTGAAGTATTTTGAAACGGAGGTCTTTCATAGTTAATGCATAATTGATTTCATAACTAATGCACTATCCATAGTGATATTTCCACCAGTTCATTCGCTAAGATCTATCAATTTTATGGATAAGTAACTCACCTCAGTAAAATCGTAAGATGAACATCATAGCTCAACCTGTCCAAGGCAGTAGTACCATCGACTCGCACAGCATTGATTTTCTCTCTGATAGATGAGCAACTTCCTACTGGCGAATGTCTCTCCTTCAAAATATCAAAAATGTTGGGCTGCCTGAGAAAGGCTACGACTTTGTCACTGTAGGCCACCGGAAGATCAATGATGCTACTAGAATTTGAGGTCGTTGTCGTTGGACGGGGAGGGGGAACGGGAGCCTGTAACAAATGATATCGAGATAGAATAAAATATAAATGGGTTGTACTGAAAGCCTAGAAAACACCAAATTTTGGTCCTACGAGCCAGATCAAAACAAGTGCTAATAAAAAAACAACAGTGAAAAGAAAAGGTGCTACCAAAAAAACCTGTGAATTACCAGAGGTACCCACACAATGAGAGCATTGAAATAGAAACGATATATGTGTAAACATATGGCTAAAAAACAGGAAATATTGAACAAGTCGGTGCTGGTGATGTAGAAACATGTTTGGGAAAAACAAAATTATATCTCTTACTCAGAAACGAATCAATCTCTAATGTGTATAAAAAAATTCACCTTTGGAAAATAAAATAAAAAAAGGAAGAAGGAAGTAATGAAGTGAAAATACCAAAGATAACTTGATACTCACTTGACCATCTTCTGAAACCCTTCTCGGGCGCGTTTCAAGAGGTATCCTCGGGTCCATATAAGTAGTTTTCTTGTTAGTATGATCAATGAAGAATTGCTTTATATCCGGGTTTTAGTGTTAATTGAATGATTAGTAGATTTTATGAAACAAAAAATCTCATGTTAATTAGGGATATATAATGGTCATGCTGCTTAATGAGAAGCAAGAGAGGTTTCAACATTTTTTTAGGTAGCAAACAGTTATTACAACATTCATGATAAATTATGAAAATCAGTGATTAGTTTATCAAATTTTATTCCAATCAAATTATCTAATTGAACAATTCGTTCAGGCCAGTCTCATCTTACCTACACAGTAGGTTTAAGGACTGACACCTATCAGAAAACAACTACTCCCCTGGCTAATACCACGAAGGGCGTTGGATTATATCCGACAGAATTCTTCACAGAATCAATTCCTGCACATGCAGTTGACGATACAAATTCGAGAATCGATTTTTAATTATTGGAGCATACTTGCAGACCGGTTTCGGGCTGTTTGGCCACTCGTCAGTGCAAGGTAGTGTTTATCATCAACCTAAAGTCGATGATTTCTAATAATTAAAAATCGAATTCCTTTTGGAGTATCATTCTTCTAACTAGGCAGAAGCGAACATCCGAAAACGTCGCCCCATCTACCTGTCGATGTACTAACCAAATGCATATCCACATAGCCCAAGACCTCGCATAAGGACAATTTTATAATTGGATAATTTTATTCCTTTTGAAGCTCTTTCAATTTTACTTTTTGAGGTTATCAATGAAAAACAAAAAAGACATATACTTTATTGGCTGAAATTTGAACAATTTTCATAAAAAAACTCACCTTAGCATTTCTGTCTTTCTTAGTATCCCAGCCACTGGGTAGATCTTGGGTTGTGTCGGCGAATAAATTGACTAGAGCGACTAATTCCTTATTATGCTGATATTTTTCAAACATACTCGCATCCCTACGGATCCTCACTATCATATGTTTTAGGGTGGGATTTCTGTTGTATAAAGCAAGTGCTTCCTGAAAATAAAATATGATATTATATATTAGTCATATTGAAGTCATTCATTTTGAAAAATAATTTCTAATTGTAGTTTTGATAACTGAAATTTGATTATTGTATAACAATATTTATTTATTTCATTGTCGATATATAGAGTATATTATGGTGAGTCACAAAGGAGTGAACGAGTGGTAACAACATAACAGTAGTAGATGACGTGTTGCGTTTTTGTAAAACTGTATAGTGAAAAATCTCACAATAAAGTGTTTTTTGAATACGTTAGTTATAGATGTTCATCAAGAATCGGCCAATTCCATCTTATAGTAGTAGATAAACAAGACCGGTTCTGGCACACTTCAAAGTCGAGCGTCGTTGGTAAGTGTTCCAGAGAGAGAGACTTTAGTGAGTGGAAGAGAGAAACGTGTGAAGTTATCGATGCAGAGAAGGATGAGTATGAAAGAGATTCAAAGAACATGGCCCCCTTGGCGCCTCACCCCTCGGGCATGCACTCCTGAGCCCCCTTGTCACGTACCAGTTACGTGGTCATCGGCAGCTCAATATCCCTGTTGAATAAGGTGTCACCGATGGAGGTAAAAGTTTTTCTAAATGACGTCTCATCCTAAGGTATGTGTGCTAACAGGATGTATGATTTTGACCCACATCATTGTGGGGCTTTACTTTTAAGGGCCTCCTTTCCCTAGCTACCCATGAAGTAAACAAAGAATCAGACACTGAATCTACAGTGGAGATGAAAATCGAGTAACAACAACTATTGTCCTCCCTGTAACATCGGATCAAGAGAAAGGGCTCCTCAGTTCTCCAACTTATGATTTTTTCAACAAACCTAAGAGGCTACGGGATGCAGCCAAGATGCGACTTATCACCTCACAAGATATCTTATGAATCTGCCTTGTACCAAATTGTTGAGCAGCAGAAGCAGGTAAAGTTGACTTACAGAAGCCCTCATATAGAGAGATAGCTGCAGTCGTTAAGGTGGGAGTCTCCCAACTTGAACATTTGGCAAACTCAATATCTACCAATCAATTGGAATCTTTTGAGTCCCTTACAAGTTGGAGTGTGGAGAGTCGAACAGACCCATTCACCACTGTGGACCTACATGCATGGAGTATAGTAATATAATATCAGCTCTTACATGATTCATGTGCAGGATGGTGAAAAAATCTGGCCTTGTCAGCAACCTACAACCAGGTGGTGCCGAAGGACAATCGACTACGTCTACTCTATGTGAACTTATAGTTCTCCTGATGCTCTGATATCTTCTGTCGAGCTGTCTTCTGTGCTGCTCAGCCCCTGCGCCACCTATGTTGGCACTCGTGTTTCCCCCTGGCCTTGTCCAGGATGTTGTTCGAGTCGCATGATCGATATAAAATACTCTGCCATGACTGTCCATTCTTGCTTCCCAGGCTGCAAACACACGAAAAAATTAGGGTGAGTCAGTAATTGAAAATATACTTATCGAAACATTTTTCAGATACATACATGGTGGTAATGGTTCTTCTTCTGCAGGTGCTTCTGGAATGTTTACACCTCGATGGCCCCTCTCTGGGATGGACGGTAATCTTGTGGTACTTAACCTCTGGAGGGGAAGGGGTACCCCACCACTAGCTTCGCAATTAGTTTCTGATCTCCCCCTGCGACATGATACAAAACTCGTTACCAATCGATGAATCCAAGTAAATAATAAATATAGAAACATTTTATAGGAGAACAATTGAAAGGCACTGATGTATGATTAACTTTTGAATGACAACAAAACAATATGAAATACTTCGAATTTCATTAGTTCGGAATTCCATTATCTAATATGATATAATATGATTTGAAATCTCTGAAAGAAACATTGTCAACCACCTTAAAGCAAATGAAATCTTTAATAATTAAAAAACAAAAATGGAAGTATGTGTGTACTTGTTCAACATGAAATGCTCAAAAGAAAATGAAAAGTTAACAAAGCCTTGCAAATAGCTATGCGGAGAAAAGAGTTCGTCAAATGAACTTGTTTTGAATAAATGTATTTATATACCGAATAATCAACATGATGGACAAAACAGGACGATTTTTAATTCAAGGACATTTTTCTATCGTAACCTCAACTGTCATACTTTTTCCCTGCCATTTTTGGCGCCCTCTTGTGGGAAAATAACTGTTCCGAATTTCAAAGTAAGGTACTTCATTTGAAACATAATGTGAACAAGTCATAAAAAGATAACAAAAACTGATAAAATGTATGAACCAAAAAAGCAAAAACGTGAATAGTTTCAATAATTCCAATAATTTCAAACCTCACTAATTCACAGCAGATGTTCGAAATGTTCTCCATTAATCGCCATACATGAGCATAAGTTAGTCTCAAAAACGTCAGACATTTTGGAGAAGGATTGAATTCCTTTTAAAATTACTATTTCACTGATGTTCCACACTTAGTACTTACTTTTCTCATTGAGATTTTAAGGGTGTTAGTCATCATGGGCCGGGGGCGTAGGTATAACAGTTGAGGTTATGTTAGAAGGATGTCCCACTTGAATTGAAAATTGCTGTTTTTACACTTTTGTCTCAAAACATATGTCTTGAAGATATTCGATTTGTTTCGTTTTTGGTGACGTACACTGTATATCACTCCGCTTTCATTTCTATAAGTGCAAAAAATTTGAATTTTGCACTTATTGCACCTAATTGCACTTCAGAAACGCTTTCAATCGTTAAATTTTATAAAAAACTCAAGTCTTCATTCTTATTGAAATATTCCATAACCATAATGAGTCCACAAATGGTAAATTACTTTTGCCTCAATAAAACTTTCTTGGACTGAACACATCTTCATTCAAACCTCAGAAATAGAATGCTTCACTTTATGAGTTCAGACATGGTTCAAACGCTGTACCGACAATAGCATATATTTCGTGACGTCACACTAGCTTTCTACAAATGCACAGTTTAAAACTTGCGTATCTTGCTATTGATTCGAAATTTTTGCTATAATATTCTGGCTGACAAGCACTATAAACATGAATAAAAATTGCAAAAAAGGAGATTTAACTGAACGATTCTATTACCTAGTAACATCTTTATCCAAATTCGTCAGTTCTGACATAGCGATCAGTCGCACCATAAGGTTTTCAGTATCGTCCATTTGGGTGCTAGTCCCGCACCATTCACGTGTAAGCAAAGGTCTCCTGTTGGCCTTCTTAACTTCAGGGGCGGGTTGGACTTCTTGACCTTCTAGTGGAAAATCGGGCGGTTCTGCCGACTTCAGATTGGGAGGTTTCAGTTCAGGTGTCCTTGTTTTCCTAGAATGGTGTGTTGGCGTTGGAGGGCATACTGGTATGTGGACTAGACTATTTGAAGCAGCTGCCACCTATACATTGATAAAAATAAGTGTGAAATGATCCTTTGTGCCATAACATTGTGTGTGAATTTGCATAAGTTCGCAGTAAACTTCGAAAAATCTAGGTACATATATGCATATTTTCAAATATCTTGAATTATCTGTAAAATTTGAAGCAACAAGAATAAAAATTGCTGAAACAACTTCAAAATTTGTCTGTTACAAAAAAAACAGAGTTCTATATCATGGATCAAAGAAAATTATAGCTTTATATTGTAGAAGCAGTGCCACAAAGATATATATTCTTATGATATTATCTAATTGAACTGAAAGATCTATTGGACACTTTGAAAAATGTGTCTTGAAATCATTTTATACTGACCCTCTGGAGGGCCTTCGGATGAGGCCTGCTCATCTCTTTAGTTTCTACTCTGGGCCTATGAAGGGGAGTATGAGATATCTCCTCAATCGTGTTGTTTTCTTCTGATTCCGGAACTACCCTTGTCAGGGGTTTGTGTGGTTTACCAGCTAAATCGCTGTTACCTTCTCCATCGACCATGTCAGCGGATCCGCTACTCTGCGTTGATATCGTCGAACTTTGACTGTCCTTATTTTCTAATAGTGAGTGAGCATTATTTTGCGGACTAGAATCTGAAAAGAAGCACGATTACAGTTAACTACAGGGAAATAATCAGGCTCTGTGATTAGGGAAATGTGTATTCATCTTTCACAAAATATATGTTTGCCCGCAATTCC
Source organism: Leptinotarsa lineolata (assembly GCA_015342045.1). NCBI lineage: Eukaryota > Metazoa > Arthropoda > Insecta > Coleoptera > Chrysomelidae > Leptinotarsa > Leptinotarsa lineolata. The sequence goes on along the minus strand of WOGR01008899.1, from coordinate 1,874 downwards.
GAAACAGCATTACACTGAACGAAATCAATGTAATAAGAAGAATTTAAATGAATAGAGAAATTCCACTGATGAAGCAATATTTCATTATCCACTTCATCATCCAAAGTTGTAGCACAATGAAAATTCTACTGGGCAGGAGACCTATCATATTATTCACGGTAAACCTAACATTTAACCATTGCCACACATCTCTACCAACAGTTCGCATTTATTTGCGGGCTGATGTAAGCGCCTGGTCTGTCTCGTTGACAAGTTGAAAAAGCAGACCATGTGACTGCTGCAATTGAGTGGTCGTTGACAAATAAACACGCCACGTGACTGGGTGTTTCATAAGGTTCCGATCGTTTAAGAACACCACTTGACAAATTGGTACACTCTCATTGGCTGTCTTCCTGTCTCGTTGAAAGGGGGTAACATCTACTACGAAACTACGAGAGATTAACACTACTTGAAGATTCAAGATCCACAAAAAAGACGTTTCTTTCAGGGCGATTTGAAACCATGAGTTCCAATATATCATTGATGTATAATGGGGCAGAGAGACCCATCGATGGCTCTAGTAGGGAAAGTTTTTAGAGAAAGCTGAAAAGCCGCGAACGAAGACGAATGAGCGTCTTACTACTGTCACTACTATAGTGGGGACATTAAGGAGATTGTATAAGAGTTATAATGGGATATCATGCAGAAATTATAGAGGTGCAACCACCGCTATTTTTTCTGAATGAAGAAGACAAATATCAGAAGATTTCCCCACTACTATACTGGGGACATTAAGGAGATTGTATAACAGTTATAATGGGATATCATGCAGAAATTATAGAGGTGCAACCACCGCTATTTTTTCTGCGTGAAGAAGACAAATATCAGAAGAAAGCGTCCAGAGAAGAAAAATAAGTGTGGCTAAACTGACCAACTGGTAAAAACAAACTCAATCATCCATCAGACCCATTGGTTAGGTTCAAAGTGAGTGGATCTAATTGACCATCCACTACAAATCAATAGAGTTTATTGAGGCTCACACCAAATCAAACTTCAAGAAATACGTCCAGCTTCTTAATGAAGTTGGATAGTTTTTTGGTGAATGATTTTTCAGGTCCAATGGCGAGAGCAAACCTCCGCTGGAGGTATTGAAACGGAGGTATCTAGTATCAACACTAGTCTATCATGTTTTTTCCCTCAAAAAGATGACAGGAGGTTTATCCAGAAGTAATTTCATTGCCACTGACGGTGTGGTGCAGATGCCACCAGAGATATCCAGGCAAGTTCGCCTCAGACCCGTAACTTGAAGTTCTACACATGGTTAAGATGCAACTCAATAACCTGGTCCATTACAAACTTTTGGTTGTGATCCAGAAAAGTCGACGAGAATGTACTACTTTTTCCCAAAGAACCCTCGAGAATAGGAGCTCAGAAATAAATATCAGGCAAATATCTATAAAGGGGTTCTCCTATTCTTTCCAACGAACTTACTTTTACTTAAAACCGTAGTTATATAGTTATCACAACCGATGAGCTTCTTGCCGTTCTCGATCAAGGCGGCCTTCATTTTATGACTGGGAGTCGATGCTACCTCAGCGTCGGAAAGTGACGAAGTCGTGGAAGCCGTGCTGAAGGATTTGTACTCTTCGTCGGTGTCTATGAGTTCGAAGCCGAAAGTGTCTTCCAACTTTTGCATATTCTTGGGCTTGTTCTGCCTGAGCACGGCAGGCGGGCCGAAAGTGGTGGTGGTGATCAACGCGTGGGACCTCTCCAGAGGTCGGTGGAGGGCACGTGGGGGTAAAGGTGGGGCGATCGGCTCGGTAGTGAAGTCCATACCGCAAGCGTTTTCTGAAAATACATTTGTATCATGTTTGTGATTCGTAAATCTATTTGAA
>WOGR01008897.1:0-11607 GCA_015342045.1 Leptinotarsa lineolata | reverse complement strand
GCACCAGTTGCTCGGGTAAGTGGTGGCGCAACTCACCAAAGGCCTCAGGTGTTGGTGGCCTCCCTGCTTATCTTATTATTATTATTATCAACTGTCATATAAAATACGGAATTCTCAACTAGGGAACAGGATCTCATGCAAAGAGTGTTTATACTCCAAAAATATGCTATCAGAATCTCTATCATGGAAAAAAAAATTCAATAAGTTGGACAGCACAATAAGAGACTCGCCTTATATGTCAATTTGCAAAGCACGACTGAAAGCATATCTCATCTAAAAAAACTGCTATAGTATAAATTAATTTTCGCAAATTCAATAATTCTTCACCCTAGCCGGGCAGCTTTTACTAAAATGTTTTGCCCTTTTATATATATGTTAGACTGTAAATGTTTTCAAATTTGTATTGTATTATATTTATCATGTTTTACATTCAATGGTCATCTTCCTTGTTACTGTGTAATATTTTGTAAAAGAATTGTTTATACTTTTTAACGAGAGAAGTAAATATCATTATTGTTATTCCAAAATTTCGGAAAGATAAATTGGTTATCCCTCTGCCTTAATGTTACTCACCTACAGTCCTTTCTGACCTGAGACCAATTACAATTCTCCCGTGTCTCTAAGTAGTGGAATTGATACTGGAAGATGAGATTATTAATTATGTCAATGGAAATCACATCATATCATCTGTTCAATCAGAATTCAGACATCAGCACAGCATAGTACCACCACCAACTCTTCTGCCAATTACCGACGTTTTTTATAGCTGTTCATGATGATAATTTGACCTGTTTAGAACTTCTTGATTACAGCAAGGACTTTGACACTCTTGATCACAATATATTGTGTGACAAACTTGTCTCCTTTGGTTTTTCACGAAAAGCGGTGTCACTATCAGGACACTGGACGGAGTTGCATCAGATGTTTTACCGGTATTAAAAGGAATACCATCGTTGGGCCTTAATTTTTGTCGAAAGTTTCTGATAATTCCTCTTTCATATTCTCTATTCCACTATCACTATTTCCACCATTAATACAGAGGTGTCCAATCTCCATATAGTCTTTTACTATTTTAATTCTTATCTGCCAGACCTCTTTGGTAATATTAAATACTTCCTCTCTAATTAGTTTCATTACCTCCTTATCAAAATTTGGAAAGTTATTTTTACGCCCGATGCTTTGTTTCAATTTTCCCCAAATGAACTCGATGGGATTGAAGGCATGCAAGGGCATACACTTTTTCGAATGTTTTTGTCTGTGAAACTCCAAGTAGTTGGTTTTTGGCATAGTAATCTTCAAAATACAAATTGTTATCCATTAAAAAACTTTGTATTTCATCTTTCCTCGAATTTTTATTCGGTACTTTGATGAGCTGTCGCGAATGATAGGGAGCGTGGTCAAGATCTCTTACACTATTCGCATCCAAATTTGAGATTAATGTGTTTCCAAACCATTATTACAGTCAATATTGCAATCCTCAAGTTTTTTTTCAGATAATTTCAAAGAATTCGGAACCCATCCTTTCCTCCTCCGCAATGCACAATGATTAGTCGCGATCTTTTGTTTGCAGGCATGTTAGGCGTAGATATCTCGAACCACCAGTTCACCCTTTCGTAACTGTGTCGTAAGTGTCATACTAAGTTTTGTCCAAATAGAAAATTTGCCGTCGTTTTCGAATATATTTAGTTATTTGTTCTGAGTAATTGTTACGCAATTCAACTATTCGTCTGTTTTCCATAACTGCTTTACGTTTGTTCATTATTTTAAATCTGAATCCTAGTTTATTCATCCAATTCTGAAGAGTTTTGTCACAACAGCTCACATTATGGCCGGAAGTATTCAATTTCTCCCTTATGATTTCGGTTGTAGGAATCTCATTTTTTTCAATGATTTTATTAGATCAACATCTAAAGGTTTTGGTAATCCTGTATTACATCGCGTCTTGCGTTCATAAGGTTTGTTTTTGGCTATTTTACGTATAGCTGAAAAATGATGTTGAAATCTGATGTTGCTTGTAATATTTTACTTGTGATGCACTGTTTTGGAACCTTTGGTGTAGTAATGAATCTCACTGGAGTTTTATCCAACTAACTGTTAGTTTAATCTTCTTCTTGAAGATGATCACTTGGTGATCGAAACACGTATCGAGGTGTTGAAAATAATGGTTTGGTGTTGTAAATGTTTGTTTTCCTCGAAACCAAACTTGAGATGTATATTCTTCTATACATTGAAACATACTCTCTGTGTTTCAATATTCAAAGGCATCCGAATCTTATTCACTGGTATCTCTTTTTCGCATTGAACACCATCGCTATTGGAATCACTACACTTGAAAAAGTCTTCGTTATTATCAAACTCGTTATTACTATTGGTACTTGTCCTAGGATGCCACATTTCAAACAGGTAACAAAAATTTTAAGTAATTATAACTGCACTACTATCGAATTTCAATACTCAAATCGCGATCAGTTTCTGAACTGAACTTCGGTAAGACGACGACGATAACCATATCCTCATTCACCAATTTCTATTCATCACCGTAACATTCCTCAATAAAGGAGATCCCCAGGCAAAAAAGTTTGGGAAACGCTGCCTTACCCTATCCGAGATTACTGTACCACAATATTCGTATATCGTACCATCCATTCGTGTATTGGTTATTTCTAAAATGTTTAATAACGGTGTTGTAAGTTGAGCAATTCATTTCATTTTCTGGGTGCTTCATTCTTCATTATCATCTACTGTTAATTTCCATTTGTTTTGAGCTAAACCTATACAATGCAGACTAATTTTCTACTCGATAGAAGCGTGACCAATTGGCGCATACTTTATTAAAAATCGTGATCTTTTATCACTGAATCTTATAATAACAGGTTAGTTATTGGATTTGAAAGTATAAGAGCAGAAGACTAATATGAAACAAAATCCATAATAAAAAAAATTTGCGGAGTTCTAAAAATCAATGTAACTGAGCTGGATGAGCACAACAATATATGTTGCAACATAGTTGAACACTAAAAATATCAGCGAAAAGTCAACATTGAAGAAGCCGGCTGCTGATATTTTGGAATCTTTTCCACTAACTTGTCTAGCCAAGTTCAACAGTTCTTGCCTTTCCTTTGACGATTGAGGTACTAGATGCTGCAGTTTACAACAGTGGTTGATAACCGATGTCGATTCTTGGTTCAGTAGACCACAAGCGGATGTTACAATGGAATTTAAAACCTAAAAAGGAAGTTTATGAAAATTAAAATCTACTGGGTGACTACTACACTGATGTTACCAGTGGCTATAAGGAATTTATTGTACCAGAATGTTTATTGCATATTATGTCATGGCTATTGAAATATTTAATTACGTCAACACGAATTTCGAAATCGAAGTACAAAATTTCCAGTGTTTTTAATTTTTTTGCTTGTTCATTTTATGACGAAATATAAGCAATATAAATGTTTTGGTCATCCTGTATATTCAATTAGGACAGTAGTTAAGAACAAATTGGTTAATTCATAATCGGAATGAAGAAACCCATGAATGAAAATAATCTAACAATGAAGTTCTACGCTTCTATTGATTCTGGGATTCAATAATTCATTCGATTACTAGTCTCGACATGACCCTGTCCCAAAACACATCTTGAAGATCTATTATATATTGGAATACAGTGTAGAACTTCTCAATTAGTGCGTGATCAATTCTCCAAGTTGAAACAATGTAAGTCAGCAGTCTGTCAGTAACTCCGTGAGTAATTGAAATATGAAACCCATCGGCGATGCCCTCACCTCGTCGTCGTGGAGGGACTTGCGTACTTTTATGATCCCGAGAGTTATGCCGGTGGTATCTCAACTACTAGTAGAGCCTCCCAAGCCAGACGGGTCGAATGGAATGTCAGAGGATGAAGGATACCATCCCCTGTGGCATAGGTGGTTATAATGAGCCTGCGGTAACCCTGTTATGAAAGGGGGCTTAATCCAGTGGTGTTATGCTACACGTACCAAAAAATGGATGATACCTAGACCTTATCAGGCACCACCAATCGTGATGCCTTGTCACCAACGGAGCAACCTGGCATATCAGAGCCTCACAACCATGCAGGGAGCTACAATGAATGTCAACGACCTCATACTCGTGAGAACTTAATGGACCACAACTATTAACGTGGGTAGAAGGACTCTTCATACGAATTACTCGCAATGAGAGCGCAATGAGAGTAGTGTGCAACCTACAACACAATAAGGGGGCTTCGGCGGTCCTCACAAAAGTTATGGGAAAGTTTGATATTCCTCTCATACCCTGGGGCTACAAGGGAGAGACCATGAAATTGGGATAGATCCGGAGGGAATTAATCCACAACATCCGACAAAGATAATATGCCGTTGAGTCACTTTTGTACCAGAGACATGCCGATGGTCAAACTGAAGATGGCTGATGACGGAAGACCAGGGAAAATATCATTAGATCGGTGTACCTTCATTATGATAATCATAAACCGCCATCAACCAGAGATATCGACGAGCTACTGGAATCTTATCGAGCAGACAGATCACAGCTCATAATTCTGTTATGACAATTCGCATCGACCTGGAGGAGCACTCTGACACCAATGAAACACGGGACACTCAACATCAGGTACTACATTCATACGTAACTATGTTGAGGAATGGAATGCGTCTGATAAAAAAGTTGTTTCGATCATTAACATATAAACTTTGATTTTGGGGGGTCTCATATAGCGATTACATCCTAACAAAACAGTAGAAAATCAAACTGTAAAGCCTATATAAGAAACTTACAGACTTAGAATCAGCAGCAGATTGATTACTGGAAGATATTATTTATCTGTACAACGAACAGTGACCCACCGTCAACCAGAGATTAAATAAGAATGTTTCCTGGTGAAATTAAGATTTGGCACGGATGAGTCAACAAACTAGAAAGACCTTCGAAAAGGCAAGGATATCAAGTACATGGTATCAATACAAAAATTTCCTAACTGAATACAACATAATGCTTAGAACATCAAATAGAGACTCATGAATAAGAGAATGCGAGATGGTTATACAGACCCAAGTAAGCGCTAGACTCTATAAGATACTCTCTAGAGGACCTCAGGTCTCGATGATAAGCTGAAAACAAATACCGGAGAGTGAATCAGAAATTACAAATCGAACACCGAAGTCTTGGACAAATTCAGAACTGAAGATCTCGTAAAAGGGCATCCAGGAAGAATTGGCTGGTGGTAGATTTGGAGAAAATTAAATGGGCCATAAACTCATTTCAACCTAATACGTCGCCGCGACAAAATAGCGTTTACCCAGAAATGCTGCAAAAAGGGCTGGAACACCTACTTCAAATAAATGCAAATTTTGCTGATTAGGGCCACCTTCGTTCCAACATTCGGGAAAGTCCGACAGAACTCGGCAAGCGTCTTGAGAGCAATATATCATGTCTTTTGTATTGAAGACAGTGAAAAAACTAGTTGAAATGCATATTAGTCGCATAGCACTGGCTACCAGACTAATGGATTGAGAAAAATATACCTACATATTTGTCGACGAAAACGACTTCATGCCGGGATCGTGGAAAAGCAGAACATGCTAACAAAAACCAAGAAGTGCTTTCAGCTGCTTTCTTCGATAAAGAGGGTCGTGAAAAAGCAGAACATGCTAACAAAAACAAAGAAGTGCTTTCAGCTGCTTTCTTCGATAAAGGGAGTGCATTTGATAATATGTCCACAGAATCAATAATCCAGAAGAGAAGAGGAATCAACGACACAAGCTGCAAGTGAATAGTCTGCATGCTCAGAGGAATATGGTACACACAACCATCATAATTGTCTATCTTGTTGTTTTTTAATATTTGGAGAAAATAATCTTCAGTTTTTGAAATTTTCCATTGTTTATTAAATAAACAATTTGTTATAAACAACGAATTTTATTGATCCATTTTTTCTAGTTGCAATTGGTGATTGAAAAACAACCATGTATTTTTTTTCCATTTTTTACCAAATTTGATAATTTTTGCGCTCCATAACTCAATTATTATCATCTATTTTTTCATTATTTAAATTATTATATTTATTAAACTAAAGGAGATACAATAAAAAATCCCAAGACTTATTTTTCCCCATTAATCAAAAAATATATATAGCCTTGGGATTTTTTATTGTATCTCCATTGGTTTATTAAGTTCAATAATTCAAATGATGAAAAAATAGATGATAATAATTAAGGTATGGGGCGCGAAAATTATAAAATTCGGTAAAAAATGGAAAAAAATTTAAAAAAAAATACATGGATGTTTTTCATTTATCAATCGCAACTAGAAAAAAATAAAAGAAAAAATTCATTTGTTTATCACAAATTGTTTATTTAATAAGCAATGAAAAATTTCAAAAATTGAATGTTTTTTCCCAAATATTGAAAAACAAGATGAATCATGATATAAAAAAGTTCCTCAATATTAATAATTTGTGGTAAAAAATTGTTAATTAACAAATGCGTTTTTTTGCACTGTAAAAATTTTTTTAAGTAACGCTTTTTTAAAAAATTCATGATTTTTATCAAAGAATAAGATTCCAAAAAAAATTCAATTATCTTATAAACAATGCATTTGTTTATAACAAATTTTTAAACAATGAGTAATAAAAATTAAAAAAAATTATGTAGCTTCTGATAAAAAAAACATATCAGTAATAATAATTGAAAAAAATTTCGATTATTATTGGATTTTTTCATTTAAAAATGCAGTAAATTGTTAATAAATAACTGAAAAATAATAATTTATCAATATTTCGAATGGAAATCAATTCTTAACTATTATAATCATAGCTCATAGCTCTACGAAAAAAATTCCACACTTATAGTTCAAAAAATATCACACTTGCAATATTGATGATCAACTGATAAAAAATTGTTAATTAACAATAGCGTTATAAATCGAATAATTGCAATAAAATTTTTTACCGACAGATTATTGTTCATTTATCTTTTGAGTATATGTCTGAATTTTTTCATTCATTGATTTATATATACTATATGCTAAAAAAATTATTTTTGTAAAAATGGCCCGAACAGGTTCGGCTTACGCGCGGCTAAACACCAGATTTCGAGCTCATTTTCAGGGCTCCGGGAAAATTATAAATGTTGGAAGTTCCGGAAGTTCCGGAAGTTAGGACTTTTTCATATGAAATTTCTTCCTCTTTTTGAATCTTTTTTTCGATTTTAAAAATCTCAATTAGTTTTTGAGATATTCCTAAAAAACTAAACCAATTTTTTATTTTTCACTAAATCATTTATAACTTTTGCAATTTTCATTTCCGAAAGTCATCCGTACTCAAAAACTTTCTAGATGCTATTACGAATCGAATGACACCTCAACTATAATTTTCGGAGACTGCTGAAAAAAAGCACTTCTTGACTAGAGTTATATAGCATGAAGTTAATTTTATCCCCAGTCCCTAGTTGAAACGATATGGGTATTACATGCAAATATCTTAAACAAACATCGTCATAAGACTTTTATTCTCAGTAAAAAGGTGCCAGATGGTTCAAACAATACCTAATCAGATATATTAAAGATGATTTTCACAAAATGTAGATACGACCTTTTTGATTGGCAAGGCATTTATTTTGGCAAAAATGTTTCTGATTCTTCAAACTGCGTTCTAGACTCATGTATAGTTAGCCTAAATTAATACTCCGGAACTATTTTACTGAGTACTATGTAAACCAACAAAAAAACAAAAAGGAAATAAATTGGTTGAGGCTTTCGCGGCCGAGAGATTTTCAGTGTTACTATCTTCATTCGGGTTTGAAGGCTATCATAGTTCACTGATCTACATCGGTGAATCATCAAGATGAATAAACCTCTGAAGAAGCCAGCCACTTGTGCTGGCGAAACGTTAGAATGCAGTTCCAAACTATGACGGCCTTCAAACCCGAATGAAAATAGTAACACTGTAAATAAATTCTGTTAACTCCTTTGTGAAAAAACTTAAATTTCAAACTAGGTCGCATCCAATACACTCCTTCATTTTCATAAATTATCTTACCAGAAAAATCAAAAATTCACTTGTGTTGTACGCAACAATTTCTGCAGTCAAATTATTCATCTCCCCTTCAATCAATAATCTGTTCAAACAGGATAAGATCACTAAAACAGTCGAAAAATTCATCAGCAATATAACCATTCCGAATATTCCATTGCATATCTCCACACACTCGAAAAGAATGTTCAGTATCTTCGATGCCTCCAACAGTTTTTTTAGGGTTTCGTCTTTTGTGATAGGTACTAAAGATGTAACACTTTCGACAGATTTGTGAACTGGAAATAGTTCAATCTCCTGTATATTCAGGGATGAAGTAAGAAAATCCTTCAGCACAATAAAATCCTTTCTTAGAAGTAAAACTGTATTGTAGATAACTATCGTGTCGAGGAAAATATAGTAATACAATGTATCTTTGATGGCAGTTGTAATGATTTGAATAAATTTATCCTTCAAAGTTCCATCGGAGATAAAATTCCTGAAACAAATATAAGACTGAAATGAAAATAGATATATTCTACTTCAAGGACTTTCAAGTCGAGAGCTACTATCTTCTTCTATTCTAGTTTCTTGGTTTAGTATATACTTATAGGAGCATCTCAAGTATTAAAAATGGTAGATGGTAGCGCAACCATCGCCCGTTGAGGTACCATAACATGAAATTGCTTTAGAGCTACGTTTGTATAGGTACTTCAACAGGAACTTCCCGAACTTTAACAATTGATAACGGCCATATTGTTGAAGCTACATCTGTCAAATTAGTTGTCATTAATTAAGCTGTTTTGCCAAATCATCATTCAACAACTCGTGCAAATAATAACATTATTTTATCAAAATGGGTGTTCTATTCGGGAAACGTACCGCGCGCTTCACTCATTTTACGGTTGCCATAATATTTGCAATTAGGTGGATAAATATTGGTCCACTGGTTCAAACGATCGACCAACACCCGTACGTCAACGAAACGCAAAAACTACCGAAAACAACGCCGCTGTCTGTGAGAGTGTGCAGGAGAAGCCGAAGCAATCGATTTTGCGTCGCTTACAAGAACTCGGCCTTCCGCAGACTAGAAACTTGGCAAGTTTTGCGTTGTGATTTGGGTCTGTAAGCGTATAAAATTCAACTGACCTAGGAACAGAAGGTAAACGACCATACCAAACGACGTGTGTTCACTGAATGAGCTCCGGAATGATTGGCATATTACCCCAAATTTCATCAAAAAATCATCTGCAGCGATGGAGCCCATTTCTGAATGAATGGGTATGTGAACAACCAATCCATATGAGATCCAAGAGCGTCCAATGCATCACGAAAAAATCACTGTTTGGTGTGGATTTTGGGCTGGCGGCATTATGAGACCATATTTCTTAGAGAACGACGTTGGCCAGACCATCGCTATCAACGGCGAGCACCATAGGTCGATGATTACAAACTTTTTTTGGTCTGAATTGGATGATCTGGACACCAACGACATGTGGTTTGAAGAGGACGGCGCTACGTGCCACACAGCTCATGCCACATTGGATATTCTGCACGAGCGATTTGAGGGCATGTTCATTTCTCGTGGAGCTGAAGAGAACTGGCCACCGAGATCGGTGCGATTTGACCCCGTTAGACTTTTTTTGTAGGATTTTCTTAAGTCGCAGGTGTATGCCAATAAGCCACAAAATAAAGCGGTGCTTAAAGCCAATATGACCCATGCCACCGGTCAAATCAGCCTGATGTATGTGTCAGAGTCATAGAAAATTGGACGTTTCGGATGCGCTCCACCCAAAGAAGCCATTGCGGACATTTGAACGATGTTATATTACACAGAGTAATATCAATAGGTCTTTCAAATGAATAAATTATTTCGATGATATCTAGCACACACTTTGTTCTATTTAAATGTAAAGATAGGGAGCGCTTAATGAACGACCATATCTGTTTAAAAAAAATCTGTTTTTCCGTTAATCAGCTGTCGCCCCCATACGAACGACAACTCTCAGGAGTTGAAAAACTTGTGCGAGCTAAGGACTAACGAGGTCTTACCATTTAACGTGTGACTCCTAACACGGTTGCGGAATCACCCCAACTTCAAACAGGTGAATTCTCTCGAGAAAAATATCTGGTCGAGGCCGGAATCGAACCCAGGACCTTCGGATCGTGAGTCGGGCGCACTACCACTACGCCAATAGTTGTAATCGAAGTCCCCTCTCCCAGTTTCAAGAATGATTGGAACAAAAGTTGCCTGATGTTGCTCTCCTAACGTCACGATACGTTGGAGGAAAAATAACTCGGGATCTCTTAGAGGAGGCTGATGCAGAGGTTACTTTGAAACTGATATTTCTGACAGCTGTCAGGATGTATCTTTTTCAATATTTTACAAGTACCTAATAATTCAGTCATTTCGGTGCCGATATTTCTATATTTGATAATTTCAATGTCCGGAATAATAACATTAATATTTCTTTTCAAATATTGGTAATGAAATTGCAAAGAAAATCACGGAGACAGAATCAACAATCGAAATTTCATAAATGAGGTGTGTATGAGGTAAATTAGGCATTGTGTCTTTCTTAATGAAAATAGAACTTTGAACAAATAACAATAATTAAATAAATTGTAAAGGCAAAAGTAAATCACAGCAAATGCTCAAAATGCTGGCCTTATTCATGATAACACAACTGTGCCCTTTTCTGAATAGTATTCACTGCACGATTAATTTTCTTCCTCAATCTTCCGAACTATCTAACTTTGCCCCAATTCAACCATCTTCTTATCTCTCATAGTTTCCGAGATCCCAAGGGTGAGGATCGAATTTTAAACACCCTGTATACTACATGCCAACTCCATATACAGGCCCTGAACCAGCTGTGGAGGTAACAAAGTATTTGGTGAGGAACAAGATATGAAAGTGGGTCTATAGTAGACATAGACAGTACTGGGCAAAGATATCCGGGAACACACAAGGACAAACCAAGGGACCGTCTAAGAAGAGAACTAGAGAACTGCATTGAGAAACTAGGGATCAGCTCAGAAAAATTACAGGGCTACTCAGCTGTACAACTGAGACCTCAGTTGCAGGCAACGGAACAAAGGAACAAAGACAGTCCTATACAGCGTGGCTCACGATAGGTTAGACGTTTCTGGAAAATGCAACGCAATCGTCAAGTTTTCTTAATAAAGCCGTTTTTATGGAAAAATAGTTATTTACGTTTTTCCTACAAGTGTTGAAAGTGGCATTTTATTTTGTAAGTGGGGATTATTGCAAAACGAGCGTCAGCAAGTGGAGCGAACTCACGAGCAAAATAAAATCACTTCTAAAAAAAGCATACAATTTTTTTTGTATAACGTTACTGCTGATAATAAAAAAATTATTGGGTCCATGGGATTTGAACACACGATCTTTGAATGACAAGGCATATGTTACAACTACATACGCCAAATCACGTTATTTTGAAGAGGATTATTGGTTAGTCATGAAAACTTTCTTCAGTTGGACTGAATACTACTTCGTCATCGTCAGTAACTTCACAGGGATTTAATATTACCAATAGCACGAACTGCATGTGTGAACT
>WOGR01008896.1:0-11607 GCA_015342045.1 Leptinotarsa lineolata | reverse complement strand
TTTGTTGAAGTACAAAACAGAGCAAATTTTGTCTTTTCTTCCTCACTTCATTAAGTTGTTTTGCAATATTTTCATAGATGAAGTTATGGTGCTGCCGCACCATATTGAATTTAGAAGTAAGGCTTCTATATCAAAATTGTGATTTGAAATGGCCACTTGCATTATATTGTTTATAACAGATAACTTCATGTTTTATAAAATGGTTCAAAAATATATACAAGATTCTATTGAAAATTCGTTACTTGGTGCTATTTCTCGTTTAACCAATTGTTTTATCAATTGAAATATCGGATCCATTGACCTACAGCTTTATTCCAGATTTCTCACAAACAAGTGAATAACGCCTTGTACAATAGTTTCGTTGTCACTCTGTATATATTACAAAACCGATTGGTTTTTATTCAAGGTAATATATCGATGCCATCAAAATAATTATTTCAATTTTAACATATGACAAACAAACTGAGGTACTAATAGAGAGCACCCCTTTGATACAAATCTAACATCACATTCTTCTTAAAAAACCTTGCCACTTAAGGTACAGAATAATAAATTGTACTCATATAATTATCCTATATATCTTACATATTCATTAAGATTCCACAAGCATAGCCAAATACATAACCTGTCAGTTAGCTGTGCTTGTTCGTTGAGATCTTGACCAAGGCTGTTCTCGCGCACTGGCAAAAGCAATATAAAATAAGTTTGTACCTATATTTATACCAGCTGCTAAGTAGAAAACCATTCTCCACTGTCTCAAAGTTTCCTGAAATATAAGAAAATATTTCATATACTTGAAGCATTGTGTAACAATGAAATGATTTCCATAACATTTCATTACTGTTGATTTTCTATAAAAAATTTATCCATAATAACAAGGGGTTGCTATTTTAGACTAAGTAAGTTTCGTGTAATTTAGAGTAGGAACTCTAAATTATGCGATGGAATTGGCCGATACTTGAGAATCCATAACGTATTCAAACAACACTTTATTGTGAGATTTTCATCCGGCAATTTACAAAAATGCATACCCTGAGTATGAAAACGCTTGAGAAAGCTATTGTTTGCGGTTTTGTAAACTATCTAGTGAAAAATCTCACAAAAATGTGTTATTTGAATACCGTGAATTACATGTGACAGTAACATGATTATTAAAATTTCAAAACTTGAGGAAAAAATCAAATATTTTTATGACACACCTTTTAAATAGTTTCAAAATGTTTAATGAATAAAGAGTGTGAACTTTCACGGCCGGAGATAATTGTGTCCAATCTATTTTTCGGCCGCGGTCTGCTGGTTTTTATGCCTGATGTTTCGTCTACTACTGCGGTATACATTCTCAAAGGCGATGAGGTAACGGTCAAAAAACTCGAGAGTTGTTCTCAACGCAGAAACTACGATGTTGGAATTTGTCTCCAGTTTTATATCATAATTGGTGGACGTGGCCTCGTTTGTCTTAATTGGATTGAATGAACATGTTTTTGTACAATTAAGAACTGGTAGCCAGATTTTGCTAACGTTTATTGTTTCTTTCTATTGAAATTATCCTTGTTTCTGAATTTCTATTGCCTCTCTTCATATTTTTGGATACTAAGTTTGAGTTTTATCGCGTATTTGTGTATCTTTGAATGAGATAATGTGAAGGCCTTCTTGGAAATTTGTCGGTTCGCCAGAGTTGTGATCAGAAATACGGGTATCTATATTTCTTTCCGTGGTTCCAATGTAGACCGACTGGCAGCTACAAGGGATCCAAAATACCCAGGGTGTTGCTAAAGGCTCTCTCTGACGTCCTTAGCTGACAATAAGACTCTCTCTGATATTCTACCTTTGGTCTGCCTGTACATTATGGAAATTACCTGTTATATTATTCACATCAAAAGCAATCGCCCAGAATGAATAACAAACTAGACATAACCATTTCACCTATCCAGGTCAATATAACTTCCAAATAATGTCAAACGGTCCATTTTTGATAGGTATAAAAATATATAAAAAATTCTGAAACATCATAAAAATATTTCTCTCTAGACATTTATCTCAGATTTTTCAACAATTTTTTTTTGTATTTCAATTCAGTGATGTATGATTCTTTTATAATCTATATCTTAATTTTTAGACTTACTCTGTGTTATGACAATTCCTATACCAGAAAGGGTCTTTCAATGAATAAATCAATTTGAATTAGTTGCCAGATATCACGTTTCTAACAACCGAGATATGGAAATGTAGTTATAGAAAGCTGAGTCCAGCATATGAAATGATAGAACATCACAATTGGAGCACTAAAAAAGTTTTAGTCATCCGATGATGCTAATTTGGCAAGCATTATGGTGTAGGAAAAGTGTTATCATTAAATTTATTTTATGTCATCAAACAGTAAGTTCATGAAAATCACAAAACAACTGCTTTGGTATATCAACTAACATATCATCAAGGTCACTGGATAATTTGAAAAGTTAATTTCAAAAAGGAATCTACCGAACCTAAATATGACTCACCCTTCCTTCAATGATTAATCCAATAACGTAGGGTGCTAAAAATCCACATATATTCCCAGCAGCATTTGTTATGCCATACATCGTTCCTGCATATTTTGGACTCAAAGCTATGTGATTCATCTGACAACCAGCATATGACGCACCTCCAAAAGCACCCGGTATAGCTAATAGTAATTGTACTGCAACTCTATCGCAGCCAACGTAAGCTACTCCTAACAAACCCAAAGAAGGAACGATGGAAGCTATAACAAACATAAAGTTGAAAAATGACAGTACAGTAATCTTTATAATTAAAAATTGCACTTCATATTTTATATTCCAAGTTACCCACCTATGGAATTGAACAATTTGTATGATGTTGAAAGTGACAAATAACCTTTGCTAAGTAACCAATCTGCAAAAATGCTGATGAAAATTCCACAGATCCAACTAGTTAGATATGGAATGGCTGAAAGTAAAGAGTTCTGAAACATAATTTGAGATTGAAATTAGAAATAGATTAAGAAACATTTTGTACTAAAGATGTGATGGCGCAAAACTGAATGTAAAACAAATGTAAAACAAAAAATGGATACAGTCAATTTTGCATTATGAAATGTTCTGAATGTTAGTTTCGGACCTTCATGATCTCAAGAATTTCAACAGATTCAAAAACCTAAAGAAGATATGCGATCTATGAGATGTTTGTGGTAAAAGTAACTCCTTATGACTCTTATGGTCCAGTTTTTGTATACAATGTATAGATGAGAATTGAGTTGCAGTGTTTAGCCACTTACTAGAGACTTTATGATGCATAAAAGTATATTCAGAAGAGTTTCAATTGAGTAAACTATGAGGTATTTTATTGATTTTATATGTGACTGACCTGGCTGATGCTTCATGGAAATGTATCTAGTATTAAACATGTCTGAAAAAGCTATAGTGAAATATGTGTTCTGGTTTTGTAAACTGTTTTGTGATAATCTCTCAAAAAAGTTTTGTTAAATACACTATTAATTTTATATTCTCATCTATACCTTACTACACATTCAAAATTATTCATACCGCAATATTTTGAAATTGAAAAATATTTATCCTTAACATCCATTCTGGGTGGATATATAAATTATTAGTTCCACATTACTTTTTGTCACTGAGCCTTAATGATAAGAATTGATGAAGTTTTACATCATATACCCTAGATATTAGGTTGTTTGGAAAGTTTTGTCCGTTTTTATGAGTCTCCTTTAAACTGTAATATCTCAGTGGATACTTATTTAATTCAGTCGAAATAAGCGCCATTTGAATCAGTGCACTTTTGTCAACGTAACTCAAATATATTATTTCCGCCACTTTTCACTGTCTTTCTGAACTCTTTGATTTCATCACTTGGCGTGAAACTAATTTGTCGATATGTTTTTTTTATTTTAGTAACATTTTCTAAAATATATATTTCCATTACTGTTAGAATTCCAAATTCTTTTAATAAAGGTTTACAAGAACCGCGTTAATTAGCTTTAAACAATATCAGACAGCACATTTCTGCAAAACCTAAATACTTCTGGAGCTTCCCTAGAATGCAATACCGTAGCGCAAGCGGGATTTGATTATAAAGAATATCGTTTTTGCAGATTGCAAATATAATTCCTTGGTTACTAATTTAACAGTGAAACACCCAGATGAAAATTTTTCCCTTAATGCTGACATATACTGATCAAATTTTAGCTTACTATCGATGTTCAGTCCTGAATATTAAGTATATTCTTTAATTTTAATGCCAATGCTAGATGATACTTCATTAAAGTTTGCTTATACTTACAGCTTGAATGTCAAAATGTAAAATTTGTGACATGTACGTTGGAAGTTCCGTTAGTAAGGTGTAAAATGCCCATGATCCTCCACATTGTGTAACTAAAATTGCCCATAGAGGTACACATTTCAGGAGACTACACCAAGGTACTGGTGATTTATCATTTTCATCCTTGAAAAATATGGAATCTAAAGCATGTTTCATCTGGATAAATTCAGTATGACATAAAGTTCAGATAGTAAAATTGACAAATAACTTGGTTATCAGGCATGTTTATGTCGATCATGATTTCCATTCAGTTGGGAGTTTTTAATTTATACTTTGAATATTTTCAATTGAAGGTAACTCATATACAAATTGAACTGAAAGCTAACGGCAACAATGTTAAATGTTAGATAGCTTCTTGCATATCGATAGGATTTACGAACGAATAGGTGAACCAGTTCGTTAAATACTTTGAAACATCGGTAAACTGATCAACACTTCGCAGGTCTATTATATTTGCGTCCATAAAACGCCATAAACTGTCATTCGGTTTCTTCAGTATCAAGCGTCTTTATCTGCACAGGCGTGTGTTCTGTTTCTTGTGAAGGTGACTTTGTTTTGTATTTTTTAAATATATTTTATTATATTTATTAAATAGACTGTTATGAGCAAAGAGAAGTTAAGGAAAATAAAAGAAGATTTAAAATTTATATATGCCAAACGATCCCGTAAATCTGTCTTAATAGAAAGAGAAGATATAGTCTCATGGCTCACAAAAAGATTTAATATCTGGACGAAACGTAAGTGAATGCTGGTCTGCAGAGTTGGTAAGAGGATTATCCGTTGGTCACTTCAAGTGCGACGTTGCTAATGAATCACCTTCAATTGAAAATTGTTATACTATAGGCATTAGTGCCTGTTTTGTCGACCATCCTCTTCTAATGAAACCAATAATGCATTATTGCATAGAAAAAGGCAAAAAGAAGAAGAAAAAAGGAAGATTAATTAAAATAATACTTATAGTAATTTCCAGATATTACAATGGTAAAAAAAATTACTCAAAATTGTTTCCAAGAGATCAATTAAAATTTATAATGATTATTTTTAATGCCGGCTGAAGTAAAAGTTCCTATTTTCAGTGAGAAATATCAACTTCAAAACAGTTACAAAACATTGGTCATTTTTGATGAAAGAAAAAATCTTGTTGAGAAAGCTGATGAATAAATATAAAATAAAATACATTAATGTCTTATGAATATAAAAATATAGATGAATCATAATGTACACTAAACTAAAATATGAAAAGCACTGAAATAAAAACCATAATCAATGGTTGAAACAAACAAATACATAAAACATGCTAGGTTAAAAATGATCAGTATTGAATTCATCAAACTAATTTATCAAAATGTCTCTGATTGTTTTTCTATATTGATTGGTATCAATATTTGTCCCTTGAGATACATTTTGACACCATTGTAAAATAAGGAGTCCTTGCCCGATGAAAAATAAAAAGTGTAGCACGGCACATCAATTACGTATATGATAAACATCTTGTGCGTAAAGACGTTACATCGGTGCAATTGACCAGCGTCCACGTACGTCTCCCGCCGTTGATCGCGTCTGGCCCGGCGTCGCGAAACCGACGCCTATCGCGAGCGCGACGCGCACCGCCGCGGTGGACGCTTATCTTCCGATAACATATATCTGGCCCTTCGTAAAAACGTTCAGTCTATCGAAAACCGATTCAGAGTCAAGGTATATCGACATTCGCAGGTTTCGTGTAGATTTCGACGTAGAATTGTTATCATTATTATCTGTGGCATTTCGGACACCCGGTACATCTAATGTGGTGGCTGCTTGTTAAGGGGACGGAGGGACAATAGTTCCGTTGTCGGATACGCTGTAGAGTCTTGCTGACATAACCTACAAACTCGAAAGTCTACAGAATGCGTTTATTGTGACATTGTTGTGTATTATCCCGATTTGGTTATCTTATCTCTGCTACCGATCCGTTCGACAGATAAACAGGTATGTCTGAATATTGAGTCGAATGATTGATTTGATTTTATATGATGGAGTCGAAATATAACTATAATCGAAAGATCCTTTAGAAATTACATATATTTTGCAGAAGGGAATAAATTTGCGAAGTACTATGCATGATGAAAGTACTTATAATAACCAATTTTCCAATACAACTTCTAAATCTACGTAGAGAACAATAAATAGTCATCTTTATGAAAAACAAAAAAAAAATAGGAATGAAATAGTATCGGAATCAGTGATGATAATAACAATGAATACAGAAAAGACTTGGAGCAATTTAATGTACATTATGTCATCGTTTATTAAAAGTTAATTTAGATGCACACATTCAAAACAACTCCAAAAATTTCATTTTGAAATAAATTTTTTTAGAACCTAGAAGTATTTGTGATATTCAGACTATTTCCTTCGAACCGATGGAATCATGAAAAAATTGAAAGCTTTGCCACCAAACCGGAGTTTTACAGCAATAAAACACTTCTTTTCAACAGCGATAAATGTGACAGCCATGGAATTAACATCATTCTCATACTTTGAATCACCGTCACTGTACCAATCAATTTGGACCGATCATTTAAAATATTCAGATATTAAAAATTTGCTTCTATAGAAATTCGTTGGTTTGATTTGATATAATGATCATGACAGTGACTAGACCTTAACTCTATTGACAAAACTCAAAGGAATATGTGTATCAAATAAAATTCACCAATACTATTCACTTCACTTATTCACGTAACCTCACGAAAATAAAACAACAATCCTTCAATGATATCCAGAAATCTCAGGATAATAATTGAAACTCATTTTTAACACTAGTGTTAAAAAATATTTTCGAAATGCTAATTTGTAAACAACATCTTTTAATACTCTTGACAACCATTAAAAATGTCAATTTCAATGACAGTTGTAAAAAAATGCATTCAATGTTAGAATTGACATTTCTTCTAGTGATGAATTTAGCTGAGGTAATTTCCTTCACGAATAACTCGACCTAAAAATTTTCTCAGATAAATATCCATTTTTTTTACCTCAAACTTTGTTATTTTTGAGTAATAACAATCGAGCAACCAGCAATAAATGAAACCACGAGTGGTTTTCGTTGAAGAATGGACATTAATCGGTTAAATTTTAATGTCTTGCTTTCGATAATTTTGCAATTGAAGATTTGATGAAATCAATATCTAACGCTAGTAAAATGTTCAAATCAGAATTAGCTCGATTATTGAGTAAACTTGATAATTTGTCATTTGAAACTGGAGCACTTCCAACAAAAGTACGACGACATATTGGAAAATTATCAGCTAACTATAGAAACGAACCAAGTTGGAAATTGATAGTATTTCGTTATTCTTAATTGATGCATTCGATATAACGAACCTGGCAACGCCACTGAGAGTTTTGAAAAAAAAATATCTTGATCTGGAAACAAGTCCTCCACAACTTCTACCACCTCTTCGTTTGGAAGAAAATTTACGAAGTTTTAGACTTTTTTTATTTGAGGAAAGACATGTGGTCATCATAGCAATATGGATGGGCATTGTCCTGAAAAACAAAATACCTTCGCACAACATTCCGCGTCTTCTTTTCGCATTTCTTTCTTCAGAAAAACCGAATCAACTTTCCATATTCAAATTAATATATTTTCCTAAAGAAAATGAATAGCACCGAGCTTCAACCATAGTTATTGGCGATGAAAATAACGTCACACTCAAACGTTACATTGCGTTATGATATTTCAGGGACTTGGCAACCCTGAAGAAGCAAATGTATGCGAAACACGTGTTGTGTTTTTGTAAAACTGTTCGGTGAAAATCTCGCAATGTTTCTTGAATACGACATGACCTTCTTTTCGAAGAACTAACCACAAATACCGTTTGATGGAAGCTTTGTTATTGTTTCTTAGACAATACCTTTGTATGATATCGCTAGTGTTATAATGGACAAAAATCACTCCAAATATCGGTATTTGATAAATAATTAATGTCTTATCATATCAGTTGTGACGTTAGCGTTGGAAAGCTAGAATAATGATTTATACCATATGCTCGATTGGGGAAATGGATTAGCAGTATTTCAACGAAAGTGGAAATGGATTACTATCGTTTAGAGAAACATATTCTCTTATCATTTCGTTAAAGGGATTCTATCGGTTATGGTTATTATACAGTACATTTATTTAATGTCCTCCTCCTTTCTATTTATAGAACGGGTCAACTCACAAAATAGAAATTTGAGATAATGAAATTAATGCATTGATATTTTATTTTGAAGTGAAATTGATAGATGAAACTTTCAAGATGGCGACTGGGCGTCATTTGGGTAAAAATTTAAATAGGAATTCTGATGAATTCGATATGGATATTGTATTCCAACAAAATGAAGCACAACCACATCATTCCAGAGAAGTAAGAAACTATTTGGATACTACTTTTCCCGGTCGTTGGATTGGCCGTTGAGGTCCTACAGAATGGCCAGCCTGCTCGCCAGATTTGACACCTTTGGACTTTTTTATGGGGCTATTTGAAGCAAAATGTGTACGAAACTGAACCTTCTCCAATATTGGATAAACGGCAGAGAATAATAAATATTTGTAGTGATATTGACGTTACTGTGTTCGAAAATGTTCGGCATGAAATATCGGATCTCAAGCTTATTACCTCATATTATGTAGTTAAATGTCAATGTATTCAGGCAATTATTGAAAGTTCCGTCATTTTGTAGTAGTTAGAGATATTAACATTATATTCTAGGGTTGTAAAGCATTTGTCAGGAGCTTCAAAATGATGTGTCACAAGACCTCCTTTCTATATAATTTTTTTCCAGATATTCATTTATTCATCAGTTTCTATATTGTCCCCTTTAAAGTCGTCCAACTTGTGCCAGCGTTTTTTGCAATTCTCGATTTTTATCTTCTCAATCGTCGCAAAATACCGTCCTTTCATGGGTCTCATCAATCTTTGGAACAAGAAAAAGTAGCAGGGGGCCAAATCTGGTGAATACAGTGGTTGAGGCATGATTACGGCGTTGTTTTTGGCCGAAAAATCACGAAAATTCTGTGATTAACCATAATTCTATTATGAATCTGAATGACTTTGAATGAGTTCACATACGTACGGCGTTCCCTCAGAAGTAGAAATGTGTGAGAGGTAAAATCAATCAGGTCTCACCTTTCAATATGCCATTTTTTCTGGAAATCGAATTTGTCAGGAACAGTTCTTCCACGGTGGAATTATTTTCCTTCAATGAACGCAAGGATATCGAACAGCCGGAAAACCGGAACGCAACGTCAATACTTCCACCCTAGTGAAAAATGAATCGTCTCCTTCCGGTGATATATTCGTTTCTCCGTAGTAATTTATCACATCGAAAACGTATACATTTTCAGGTGACGGAAAGATCGAACAGGTGAAATGTTGTTTTTCGCAATATTTTTAGATCGCAGCAAGCTCCTTTCATGAAAGGTATACGGAAAGGGATGAGACGTACGGCTTCTTATTACACGAGTCGACAAGGATGGATAGCAGATTCTTGCGTGATTGATTGTTTGGATGACTTTCGGGGATTTGATGCGGTTCGTAATTTATGTCTGTCGTTAGCATCGGATATTTGCATTAAATATGCCTAGACAAGATGTGTAGTGCTCTAAAACATGAGAATGAACACTGACTGACTGTCTGGCTGGCTGGCTGCCTGCCTGCCTGCCTGCCTGTTTGCCTGCCTGCCTGCCTGCCTGCTTGCCTGGCTGGCTGGCTGGCTGTCTGGCTGGCTGTCTGGCTGGCTGCCTGCCTGCCTGTTTGCCTGCCTGCCTGCCTGTCTGCCTGCTAGCCTGCTTGCCTGCTAGCCTGCCTGCTTGTCTGCCTGCCTGCCTACTAGCCTGCCTGCCTGGGTGACTGGCTCGCTGGCTGGCTGCCTGCCTGCTTGTCTGCCACTCAATTTATCTTTCACTCAGAAGAGAATTCATTCATGCAGGGGAGAGAACAATGGTCGCTCGGCCATTTTTCTTTCTGAAAGTCCCTTCCACTGAAATGAACAAAGGCGAAATATTTGATTATTATTGAATATGTCAAAGAAGTTATTGTTGTTCGTGTCACGATTTATCTTATCTAGAACAGTACATTTTTTCTGTGAGTAAAACTCTATTTGTTCCTTAATTAATGATGCATCAGACTTTTTTATAAAGTATAATTTATATGCTGATCTTACTGGATGTAAACCACAACTCCAACATTCCATTTCTGCTAAAACTCTACAAAGAGATTGTTGCTACTATAAGCCATTTTGAAACTATAAAAAAGTCCTTACATCTTGCAACCAGTAGTCATTACACTTTTGTTGACGTTCAGTTTGTTTTGATGTTTTGAGACAGAGCTAAGCTGAATGAGAAAAGCTTTGAAACAAATCCTTTCACATCAAACAAAAACTTGCACAAAACCCTAGAAGCCAATCCATCGTCGGTGCCTTTCCAACAATAAATAGGAGAAAAACCTTCTTCGCAGCTTTTTCCATCGGAATTAAATATTCCGTTGTTGGAACGAGTGTACGGTACAATCAGGATGATTTGTTTACCTTCTTGATTTTAATTAAGAGTAGTAGTGTTTAGATTTTGAAGCCGTGTCTGATGTTTTCCATACCCCTTCCTTGGTTATTCTTAGGGCGGTATGTTGAGTAAGAGAATCTCTTTAAAATTTCAGAAGTTTAATAGGGAATTCTGCCTGTTCATTGCTTTTGAATTCACTTAATTTGTTTTAATGTAGGTGTAGGTTAGTATATTTTCAGCATATTGTTCACATTCCTAAGCTTGATATATTTGATTTTGAAGCACTTTCTCAAAGTAGTATTTGACCAATCACGGTGTGGGGAGTGGTCATTGATTGATTATGCTAGCGCACCCTTGGGTGAAAATGTATGACATGTATGACATTTATGATAATCGAAGAATGTAAACTTTCACGATCGGAGATAAATGTATGAAGGCTATGGAAAAGTTCGAAATACGGGCCTTAGAGCAAGCGGCCGTGAAACCATATTGCTGGTTACGTTATGTTGATGACAGGTTCGTGGTATGGCAATATGGTGAAGAGACACTAACAGATTTTCTACTACATCTTAACTCGCTCAACCCAAAAATCGAATTCACAATGGAACGAGAAACCCAAGGGACTCTAGCCTTCTTGGATGTTCTTGTGAACAGATGTGAAGACGGTACAATGGGCCACAGAGTGTACAGAAAACCAACGCACACAGACAGATACCTAAACAAGAACTCGAACCACCAGCCACAAC
>WOGR01008895.1:0-11608 GCA_015342045.1 Leptinotarsa lineolata | reverse complement strand
CCGCCCATATCTCAAGGAACAATAAGCAAAATAGAGAAGCAGTTTCGCGAGTTTGGTCATGTGGGGCAGATGAAAAAAGCAGCTGTCAATGCAATGAGTGATGAACTCAAATTAGATGTGATGCTTGAGTTTGAGCAAAAACCCACATACATCGAGTAGACAGGCATCCACTACATTCAATAATGATAAAACATGTTTCATTAGTATTTATTGTATTTCTTGTATGTGTTTCAACTGAACCAAATCGCTGTTTTAACCGCCCCTGATATGGGGCGGTTCAATGCCAAAAAAACCCAGGCATCGGTTTTTTCCAAAAAGATGAATATCTCCGAATCAGATATAATAACATCAGGATAGATAATTTCGCTTTCTGTTTCGATAAGTTTGTTGGGGGTTAAAATAGACACCAATATGTCGTGGCACAATCATATTCCTGAAATTGCAAAGGCTGCTTCTCAAAAGCTTGGAACACTGTTACGAATCAGAAAACTGTACACACTTGAAGTCAGAATTTAAGCAAACTTACGAGTTTGCATCCAGAATTCAAAAAAAGCCCGAATGGAAAGTCTGAACTTGGTGAAATTTTAAATTTACAGAGTAAACAGAGTTCACGGAGTAAAAGTAGGAATTTACCAAAATTCAGAATTTATCGGGATTTCAGGAGTCAGAATTCAAGTAAACTCACGAGTTTGAAGTCAGAATTAAAAAAGCCCGGATTGAAAGTAGGAATTTCATAAAATTCCGAGTTAAAGTCGGAATTTACCAAAATTCAGAGTTTACCTGAACTTCAGAGTTTACCGGATTCAGAGTTTACCGGAGTTTTAGATAATACACTTGAAGTCAGAATTCAAGCAAACTCACGAGTTTGCATCCAGAATTCAATAAAAGCCCGAATGGAAATTCTGAACTTGGTAAAATTTCAAGTTTACAGAGTTCACAGAGTTGAAATTTACCAAAATTCAGAATTTACCAGAATTTCAGGAGTCGGAATTCAGGTAAACTCACGAGTTTGAATTCAAGATTCAAAAAAAGCCCGAATTAAAAGTCGAAATTTTACCAAAATTCAAAGTTTACCTGAATTCCAGGTAATACATTCGAGACACAATTCAACTAAACTTACGAGTTTGAATTCATAATTCAAAAAAAGCCCGAAGTGAAAGTCAGAATCAGATAAAATTCCGAATTGAAGTCCAAATTTACCAAAATTCAGAGTTTACCTGAATTTCAAGTAATGAATTTGAAGTCGAATTGAATTAAACTTACGAGTTTGAATTCAGAATTCAAAAAAGTCCAAATTCAAAATCGGGATTTAATAAAATTTCGAGTTGAAGTGAAATTTATCAAAATTCAGAGTTTACCTGAATTTCAGATGATACACCTTAACCCAGAATTCAAGCAAACTGACGAGATTGAATCCAGAATTCAAAATAAGCCGAAAGGAAAGTCGGAATTTACCAAAATTCAGAGTTTACCGAGGTTTCAGATAATACACTTGAAGCCTGAATTGAAATGAACTAAAGAGTTTGAATTCAGAATTCAAAATAGCCCGAATTCAAAATCGGTATTTAATGAAATTCCGAGTTAAAATTGAAATTTACCAAAATTCAAAGTTTACCTAAATTTCAGATGATACACATCAATTTCGAAAAGGTAACTCTATACAAGTTGTGTAGATCATGCAAAGAAGTAACTTTCAGACGCAAACTGAACGAAAGGCCTTCCCGAAAGTAGCTGTTTCGAGGAGCAGAATAGTCGTAGCTACCTTAGAGCTAATATACTCGTAAAGTGCTGTTGATCCGAGTCTTGCACACTCATCAGTAGCAGCACCAGTCACTCCAGCATTCATCAATATTCTGAGGTCCAGGTGGCCGTCCTTTCTCCCAGTCTTTCACGCCATTCACAGAATAGTCTCAAAAAACACAAGTGACATTTTTTCCAATGCGACCAAGTTCATGAAACCATTACATTTCTATTTTACGGTTCAGCATCAGTTGCAGGGAGACATTTGGTTGTAAGAACCTTTTTGGGCAAACATAAAACACCCCTTTCAGAAACGCCATACAAATCAACGGCTCGTCAGTACATCACCGATTGGAGCCAATATTTATGAACTTTTTAACGAGATTTTTTAATAAGGCAAGCTCGCATCGCGTATCGATGTAGCCCGAGGTAGGCACGCGAGAGTTCAGCGCACACTTTGATTAAGACTGCGCCCCCCGAGGCTCTGTTTGTCATTAGCCCGGTTAGCTCACTGTTTCTGTTTGCTAATCACAGATGTGGCTGATTTAAACTCTACTGATTTATGTTTGATTTGGCAGGGTGATGTGGCCCGTGATATGCGGCACGACCAGCGAAAGTTTTTCGCTTGTTTTCGCTTCACGAACCGCTGGTTACGATTCTCTCGGTTGATCCAGTAGTCGGTTTATTTATTCATTTACGGGTTCAAGACCCATTTCACTCAATACAATTTGAAAATTGAAAACAGCTATACACAATACCCAATGCAGATAGAATCAAAAAATTAAGTATATAAAACTAGTCAAATTGTAAAAATATAAAA
Source organism: Leptinotarsa lineolata (assembly GCA_015342045.1). Classification (NCBI taxonomy): domain Eukaryota; kingdom Metazoa; phylum Arthropoda; class Insecta; order Coleoptera; family Chrysomelidae; genus Leptinotarsa; species Leptinotarsa lineolata. The sequence goes on along the minus strand of WOGR01008895.1, from coordinate 9,048 downwards.
ATACAAGCTGCCTCTGAAACTCTGAGACTCTGATATAGAAGTAAAGAAATTGAGGTCTGTCTTATTTGCCGCTTTTATAGTTCGTGGTGTCGCGAAACAAATCTAATTTTTGGTCTCGCAATCTCCAGTGCACGCTCCGCCCACTCAGAGAGAACAAGTGGAAAATGTGGAAAAAGTCATTTTCCCATGATACTTCGCCTTGGTTTACGAAAATCAAGATGTGGAATATCACTTCCTAAGTGCTAGAAAACTTTTTTGCAAGAATAGTAGTGTTCGTTGATTTTAAATAGGGAAAAATTCGATTTTATGGAAAATGGCTTTTTCAGTTATTTAGCTAGGGAAATCGATTTTAAACGCAATTTTCAGGCAGTAGGGCTGGGAATATCGAAAAAGTTTATTTAACTTTTCGACTCAGCACAACGAGTTTTACTCGAAAACGAGGAAAACAAAAATTAAGATTTTCGAAATTTCCGAAGATTTCCCAGTGTGCCCGAACTTTGTTTACTAAAAGCAGCACACCGGGGGAACCACAGCGGACAATCAAGCGACAGGGGATTGGCCTAAGAAAATGCGTAGGTTGTTCGGGGAATCATCTAGCGTTGGAACTGATGATCGCTGATTGGGAGGAGAGAATTTGCCTCTCCCGCATAAGTATAGGAAAATTCAAGCAGAGTCGGTTAGTCGACGAGAGAGCATGAACGAGTGATACACGCTTTTACACTTTGGAAAGAATTCTAAAGAAAATTTCTGGAGATTGAAATTTTTGGAAGAAATTTTTATTGGAACAAGTTGCGGCTGCAGTTTAAATTTGGAATTCGTTGGAAATCGGTGGTTTGCAGTATCTCTAGTCTTTGTTAGGACTGAATAGAGAATTTTGAGAGGCAGCAAAGTGATTGGATATTTTGGCGAAGGTGCTTAACCATACCTTGGATTGTTCAGGTTCCTTTTGGTACTCCGTCAAAGGAAAGCAGCCCAAATCCTGCAAAGGGAGAGCGGGTCCTCACTAAAGTTGCCCACTATCAGGTACCGATCACCTAGCGATGTTGAACGATCAGGTATATCGAGATTAAAGCGGGGAGGTCGAAACATCATTACGTTAGTCCTTCGGACTAGCGACTCAACGTTACCGTTAGGACCTTCCAGGACATCGAAATCTATCTTCTAAATCCTGCGAGCGGCCCTCATCCTAGGGTGCAGCTCAACCGTTAGGCTCCTTGATCCTAAAGACTAGCTCAGTTTACCCTGTAGGCCTTGGTTAGGAAAGTAACTTCGCGAAAACCGGGTGAACTTGAAATTTTAGAAAAACCGTGAATCCTTCTCTCTGCCTATTACCCATTCAGAATCATATTAGGGAAATTTGAAACCAAAATGCAAACTAGGGTAAGAAAAACGCGAGAAGAACTTGCAAGCCATACGACAGTGCCACATCGCAAGGTCAGCAACTTCGACCAACCGGAATTCCTATCAGACAATTTTAGCCACCTGAGTGCGACTTCTACGATGCAGCGAGACAATCTCCTGGAATCTGTTTTCATGGGAAACAGTATTCCACCAACTCCAGCGGAGATGGCCAGTCTGAGGTTGCCTTCTGCTATCCGTCTAAGTTTCGAAAACGAAGACACCAGAACCTCGCCCTTGGTCGCAGAGCGATAAACCCCTTGCACTTTCGGCTCGTTTGCAAGGCGGACAGCTAGAGAAAACGAAAATTCTCAAAGGACCGAGTCTTAAATTTAGGGCATTGAATACTCCGAATACGCTGAGGATGGATGCAGAAATTTTCGCCAGGGAACATCAGGAGAATATACCTGGACCACACCTACGAGAAGAAAATACCAGGTCCCAGAGAGCGTCCCAATTAGGGCTCCTCGTAAGGCAAAATCTGTCGGCGCGATCCCCTATGCTGAGATCGGCCACAGAACCGAGATTCCATTTTATTCCCTATGCGAAGCGAAATGAAATTTTAAACCGGAACCAAGAACCGCCGGGGCGTCGCGACACCCCCAGGAGGAAACCCTTAGAGGTTTCAGGGAGACGAATGCACTGCGCACAGGCGCGCTGCGCGTTTGGTACGAGCGAGAGACTGGCGCCCTAGCGAAAGTGCTAGGTAGTGGAGGTAAGTCAGGGGGTTACCCTAAAGCCAGAGAGGGCTTGGGGGTAGCTTCATGGCGGGGCCAGTACCCGACAACTACTTGTAATTGACGATGTAGGAACCCGGAGCTAGCTAGACAACTACAAGCTCCCGTCGTACCCAGACAGGAACTGAGACCCGGAATACCTGGAATTCAGGTCTGGGAGGCCAGCCGACCGTTATGGCGCATGATGAGCGGTCATGAGGGGCGTGGTGTAGGTGAACACGCCCCCTCGCCAACACGACCTAACCATTATGGAGGACAACCTTGTTCTCCTGGTACAAAGTCCAAATAATATTTATTAAAAGCAATGCTTCATTAACAGACGAAACTCTTCTTTTGTCCATACCATACCATTTTGTCCATACTGACAAAAGTTTGTTAACTGAAAATCATATGGATTCCATACTAATAGTGCCGTATGTGTGTTAGCCTATAACTCAAATTGAAAGTTTGTTGATGAATAGCGATTTTATGAAAGCTATTAGCTGGGTTTTCTGGCCGTAGTCTGCAGGTTTTCATGCCTGAGTTTCGTCTACTACTGCGGTAGACATTTTCAAACGCAATATGTTATGGTCGCACATCGTCTTTAAAAATGTCTACCATAGCAGTAGAAGAAACGTCAGGAATAAAAACCTGCAGAACACGGCCAGAAAACCCAGAAAGTAGCTTTCATACAGTTATCTCCGGCCATGGGAGTTTACATTCTTAAAATAACGATTTTATTCTAGCGTTTTAATTTTTGATGATTCAGCAAAATTACGCAATCGCTCATTATGAATAGAGCCCTTTTCAAAGAAACTGAAGTTTTTCATCAACTAACGATTTCATTCGTAAACTGGTAATTAGAGATTGAATAACGAAACTATTTTAAATCTTCTAATTGACCGCCCTTCTTCTATAGACACAGCAGAGCCTATATTTGAATAAATTTTCAACGTCACTCAACATAACTGGCAATATTGTGAAATTTCTCCTTCTCACATCTTGATGAGTCATAGGTGGAGAGAGGTGAACCATAAAAATGAATAATTGCTGGTTTGATCTGATGACTTTTCTAGCCAGTTATGAATGCTACCTCTACCAATCCATCTATTGGATACATTCGTGGGTAGGTATATGATAAAAATCAGTCACCACCCCTGCCAAGCCACTTACCCATGAACAAAAGTCAATTTGTTTCTGAAAGTCATGACCATGAAAATTTTGATGAACCTATATTCGCTAGGAATAATATTCGTGTTTTTGCCATATTCTGCTGACGCTTGACTGGCTTACTCCCGTATTTCTTGAAACTTTTCTGGAGCTTACGTGTGGATTCTTCGGGTTGGGTTCTTCGGACTCCCATTGTCTAATATTAAATAAAATGATTCGAAATCCCTGGAATAACCAATACAGTTGAGAATTGAAAAGAATAGCTGAAGATAACAAATATATTGAGCAAAAAAACCATGAAATTGAATTTACAGTGCCGAGCACAAAAAGCACAGCGAGGGGAAACCAGAAAATCAGGAATTGCACAGCATGTTTGCACTCAACAACATAACATCGAGTGGTCAGAAACTGAAATCATACACATGAAGGAACATATATGTTGTCCAACAACGTATTCAGCTAAGCTAGCTACGCAACATATGGAAAGCCATAATCAAGCTGAAAATGGCCATCTCCCGCCAAACGGTCATCTACCGCTGAACTGATGAAGCGGAAAGAGGGAAGAGGGGGTGAGTGAAAGTACCCGAATGACCCATGAATAAATAGTCACTTCTCAGAGAAATTAGTTCAGTCATCTCCCAAAGATGGTTGTGGATACTAACAATCGAAAGGTCCTAAAGTAACTTGGCTGGAAATCTCTCAATTTTTTTTTTGTTTAATTTTTCACTTGTATTTTATTTGACTGCGAATTCATTTCAGGTATTTTTTGATCAATGAATTTGTTATTTTCAGCTATTTTTTTTAATTTTCAATTGTATTGATTATTTCAGGGATTTCAAATCATTTTATATAATATTAGACAATGGAAGGCCAAACTGATGAAATTCGTTAAAAAACTCAGTTCGGTTTTCGGTATTGACATTTTTGCGCCACTGCAGGTAAGCAAGATTTTTGGAGGCGACAGCGTGCTCTTTGTTGAACCGAAGTTTGCCGTTAGAATTTCGTTTCATTGAAAAAGAAATATATGCACCACGGGTGATAGAATAACTTCCATGTCTCAAAAGCACAAGTTGATGGATCATTTGAGCTGAAACGAACATCTAGCCAGGGAAAATTTCGGAAATGGTCTGGAAGATCCCTACACTCAGCAGATTCGTAATAATACCGATAATAACAAAGTCAACAAACTTGAATTGCCCTCAGAATGAGTCGACCGTTTAACATCATTACAATGCAATTAGAATAGCTTGAGACTATAGCTAATAACTAACTAACCGACCAACTTCACTCTTTGATGTTGAGTAGTATTCATTTCATCAACCTTCAATATTCAAAGGTAGTCCACACATCTTTTCCGGATCTCGTAAATATACCCGTAACTGAATAACTCGGGTAGGAAATACAGAGCATAAAACTCACCATAAACAATAATCGAGTAGCGTATGATGAAAAGGAAATGAATCACGTTCAAAACTACCTCCTAAAGTTATTCCGAGGTATTGTTCACAACAAGAAGGCGATAAGTTTTCAAATGACCGTTATTAAATTGTCAAAAGGGCCTAATAAGATATACAACTCACAGAACGACATGCGAGATTTTTAGTGCTACAAAGCACGCGACGTTTTGAAATTATTTAGATTGGATAAACTGGTTGCCAGTCCTTATGGTTTAGGAAATTTCTAGTCAGTGGCTGAGGAAGTTAGCGAAAGCTACTACTTCATTTCTAACGAAAGCAGATGATATAATGGCAACAACATCGACGACAAAAGCAATTTTACTTGCTGATTATTCAGTATAACATTCAATTAGATTTTCATGATCTGAAAAAGTGATACCTGAATCAAAATCCGAAAGAAGGTGACTGAAGGTAATATTGAAATCAATCTGTTAACTAATTTAGTGATCCAATAATTTTTCTGAAAAAAAAGTTGTTTGGGTAACAGGATTGATTTCTTATCAGGAAAAAAAAATTGTTTTTTGCCGACGTTTCGAATTTATTTCAATTCTTCCTCAGGGCTCGAAAAGTAGTTTTTTCGTGTTGATATTACTATAATGAAACCATCAGACATATTAAATACATTTAACAGAAAATAAAAAACATTGCAATAATTTCGAGACAAGACAAACACAAAACGATATGAAATAAACGTTTGTTTCATGTCGTTTTGTGTGAAATAAACGTTTGTTCCAGTTTTTTTTCTATATGTCGGAATCAAATGAGCTATGAATCGATATTTCATCATCATTCAGTAATACCCGGAAATTGGAACCTTCCGGATGATTCAATCTCCTCTGTATCTCGAAATGACATGTAGATTACAAAATGACGGCTGAAAACAACTTCTTCAGCTCCTCAGAAATGATTGAAATGAGCCATTGAAAGTATTCTTCTCAAATATTTATTTTCCTGTTACAAATTGCAAAGAAACATATAGTATGTATCTCCAAATGTATCAGGAAATGTTTCATATATGTGAAACAATTTCCTTGTCACCGGGATCATAAATGGAATTTTTATTCCTAATTCCAAAAAAAACGAAATCTCTCTATGAAAGTGAGTACATAGAAAATAGTTATCAGTTCATTTCATTTCATTTCCAATAGGTTTATCAAAATATGTTTCTAGAAAATTTTCATGCTATTTTTATTCATAATGTTAATTATAAAACATCAGCAATAACAATAATTAGAGTTGTACTACTTTCACAGCCTTGACATCTACGTCACAAATCGACTCCTTTCCCACTTAAAACAGTTCAATATGTCATATTCATGTCTATCAGAAATAAAGAAAGTTGTTTTTCGAATGATTGTACTGAAACTGCATTCTCCTGTGGCAGATGTGAAAAAATAATTGTCAGTGTATGGGGGCTTTGGCCTGTTTGTGTTTGGTCCGGGAGCTAGCAATTCTTTCACAATTTTATGTAGGAAGCTTTATGCTGGATATTCAAAAAGCTAAGTTTCCGTCAGAAAATTTGATCCTTCAGAAAAATATTGGAGAAAAAAATTTCTCTGGGTGAACTGCCTCATGAAAGCGGTTCAGCGAGAGAGAGAGTGACGTCACCAGATATGGAAATAAATAGCCGGTTAGCTTAGGGCGTTTCTTTCCGAGCGGTTGGTTATTTGTATTCATCTGCCTATGTTGTCAAAGTATGAAAAATAAAAAAAAATCAGAAAAGAATTGTATAGTTAAATTGTGTGATGGAATCGTTCGATACTTGATGAAAATTCAATATGTATCGTTATATACATTGGTGTTACTCATTTCTCTCGAAATGCACCAAATGAATTGTTTGTGACTGTATCCAAGAGTAAAATTGTTATCGAAGAAAAAAGTTCGTCGAATTAACTTGGTTTCTGCCACGAGGATAACTTTATTCATAAACAGAGTAAAAAAACTTTATTCATTATTAAAACATAATAGTACATCAAATATATCGTTTCACTTTCATTTTATTTAACCATTACATCATTGAAACCGTACTCGGCCTAACATCCAAGTCGTTTTTATTGTACTCTAATGTACTGTAAGCTAAAGCATCGCTGATCGATCTAATAACATAGACCCGGTATAATTCATACTCAACGGTTATTTTTCAGACGAGAAAGTATTATCTTGTCAAAGTCGTCATGATTTCGTGATATTTTTTCTAAACTACTCTGAAATTATTTTTTCATTTGAAGAATCCATATTGAAATGTCCACTGTATCCTTGATTTTAGAAAAGTGAAGTCGGGGAAATAATAAGTCAGTGTGAAACTTCTTTTGATGTCAAATATTTTGTCGATCTTCAAACCCAGTTGATGCTTTTCTTTTTCAAGTTCCACCACTTTCAAGGACTGATAGATTCATGATTATATATACCAATAGTGGGACCGAAAAGAAGTACTCGATGTTATTTGACTCGTGAGTGTTTTCACGAGTTTGTCGACAAAATGGAATACTTTTGTTTTACACCGAAATGACACGAAAATAATGTTGGCACCTGGTCTATTTATGTACTTGAGTAGCCAGAGGCTACTCAGACATACTTCAGCATGAGAAATATTGTTCGCGAAACGCTTATTTATTTGGTTCATGAGCGTGAAATATGATTCCATAACTTTTTATCGGTATACGAGTAGCAGGTTATTCAATTTACTTAGATACGCTTGACCAGAATTCAACGATGACATAAATGAAAGCCATATATTCTTTACAATATGTTTGACTGTTGAAATATGAGTCTGCTGGGATCGAATAATTTTTTCTAGCTTTGTTTCATGTCATTTCTTTCTACAATGCTTATAGATTATTCACTTTACTAAATTGTTGCATTCGTTATTTTTCGGGAAAAAAGCGATTTGACTACATTTGTATGAAAAATTCAGATAAGGAAGTGCAACTCGTTTTTTTTTCTTTCATATTCATCGAGTTCAACTTTCGAATCACTTTTGAATTTTGGAATTATATCATAATCCATTCGACCATGCAAATCATTTTGTAGATATAATAATATTCTCCAAGGTTCAAAATATTTGACAACATATGATTTTTCATGATTTATTTTGAGAAATTGATGAATTCAAATAACAGCAACAGGGATTTTGGAGATACATAAAGAATGGTCCTAATTACTCAGGCCACCAAAAAATTTTTTAAAAAAACTTTGTTCACTTCAATAGCTGATTTTCATAGATATTTGTGTGCTGAATCCAAATCTGGTCTTGGTTTTTTTGTGTCACCCAAAGTTTTTTAGAAATTGACTTTTATATATAATTCAAAATCTGTATGGCATATGGTAAAATTAATGAAACACTATGTTGAATCACTATCATCGTATTTATTTACAGTGGGTTACTTGAAATAATGAAACAGTGTTGTAATGTAGGTTTCATAAGTCAGATGGAATTGGTTTATACTTCCTTTCTTTGTTTTCTTCGAAGTTTTTTGTGTAGCTTTTCCTGCGATGACTCGCTTGTTAAGCTTCACGTTGAAGTAACCAACAGTAGTCTCTCATCATGTTGATTTTCCAGCGGCCCTGGTAAAGTTTTTCCATCAATTCAATATCTTGGTGAAAACGCTCACCCTGCTCCTCACTAACATTTCTTCCGGGAAGTAATCAAGATGACAGTTCAAGAAGTGGACTTTCAGGCTCATCAAACATCCTAGTTTCTTAAAATTCTTCAAGATGTTAGCTACAATGGTACGATATTTTGGGTTTTTTGCATTTCCTAAGAATTTTGTAACAACTTGCTTGAATGATACCCATGCTTCTTTCTCATATATGGTCATTATGGTTTCAAAGTTTACGTCGAATATCATTTTTCGAATGTCGGGTCCTACACAGATGCCTTCTTCAAGTTTAGCCTCTGAAAGGTTTGGAAATTTCTGACAAAGATACTTGAAACAAGGTCCTTTTTAGGCAATGCCTTCACAAACTGTTTATGTAGAGGTGATAAGAGAATGTTTCTAGGATCTACAAGGTTTTTCCGAACAATGTTTTTCTTGTCGGGTTTTGAAGACTCCCTCACAGGCCAGTTCTTTCTGCGGGAATGTTTATCCCTTGCTCTACTGTCCCATCCACACAAAAAACATATAAATTTGGTGAAACCGCCTTGCTGACCAAGAAGCATGCATGTTACTTTCAAGTCACCTCATATCATCTAACCATGAGCCTAATAGCCAATTTTATTCAACATTATTTCTAGGTTTTCATAGGTCTATTTTATATGTTCAGAATGACCAACAGGTATAGATGCATAAGTGTTACTATTGTGTAAT
>WOGR01008894.1:0-11609 GCA_015342045.1 Leptinotarsa lineolata | reverse complement strand
TATATATAAATATAATTATAATTACTAACAGTAGTAAATTTATTTATTTATATCACATTGTCTATCGATTATTATCGAAATAGGAACGCTCAAAACAATTTCAATCATATTTGGCAACTTGTATTGCCACATATGCGGCAAACTAACTGACAACAAGTATAGCTGAGGCACCAGTCAGATGATGTGGTGCTGAAAGATTTTCCGGGTTTTCCTGCAGCTGTAAAAGCAAATGAGCCACGGGAATCTTTGTATTACTTTTTAAATTAATTTTTTTATCTAAAAAAATCTATATGAGGCTGATAATTTTTCTCAAATATTATTATATGAAAAAACTTATTTAAATCAATACCACTTGAACGGTTTATAATTGGTTTTCTATTTTCAAGATATCTCATTATCGATCGATGAAAAAGATTGCTTACATGAAACGCATTCTTCTCGAAAAATGAATATACTGAGTTTTTGTATAGTCTTTGCACAACCCATTTTACAGAAATATAACTTGAATTGGATCCATTACAGATATGTGGGCGCGTTTGTGCATCTAGTAAAAAGTTCGCTGGGTTCTGGAATCTTGTCAATGCCAAGGGCTTTTCACAGTGCCGGACTCCTTGTGGGATTATTTGGGACCATTTTAGTTGGACTTCTCTGTACCCACACAGTCAATTTATTGGTAAATATATCGAGAAAAATTTGTTACTTTCCATGGTTAAGTATGGTCAAGGTAATATTATAAAAAATTCACAATCCGCTATTTGAAAAAAAATAAATAAAATTTAGTTTCATGATCGACAGTATCCATTACTGTGACTGAAAGCATTTCAATATCAGTATCTAAACGAAGGGATGTTATTGCAGTTAGTTACGTTACATCTACTAATGATGAAATCGTGACAAAACATTTTTACATTCAGATCTGCATCAGCAAATATTTCACGAAGTTACTTCTCTAGCAGTAATCAATTCGAATGTTAGTACTACTGTACCAACTATTGAGAAATTCACTGAAATGTAAGAATTTCAGATGGTAATTAATCACAGTTTTCTCTAAAAATTGTCAGCTATTTTGTCTGTTACTGAAAGTACAAGTTCGCTTTCCTTAGTTTTTTTAAAACTGTGCTGTGAGTTCTATTTCCACTGTTATTGAAAGAATTGAAAAATTGTTAAATGTTGCAATATCGAACTCATTTGATATCAGATGCGTTTTTATATATTATCCAAATCATATATATCCATTTACAATGTTACCTTGTTCCATCTGTGAAACTGAATTCTTTCTTTTACCATACGATGATCATCTGTATCAGTTATTCTCTTACTCTGATTTCTTCCACAAAAATGATGCTTATTCAATTTTTGAAAAAAATCAAGTAGGTGATTTCCTTTTTAGGTAAGCGCTTCTCAACGAATGTGCATCTTGACGAAAACCCCCAGTCTAGGATATGCCGGTACCGCTGAAGCAGTTTTCAAAAATGGACCGAAAATATTCCAGCGGTGGTCAACATTTGCAAAGTATGTTAGTGCTAGTTGATATCGCCAATTCCAAAATAATTTACAACTTATTTATTTCACTACAATCCTTTATCAATAAATCATTGCGTCAAAAGTATACATCGAATTCAAGTTCAAGGTTAAAATTCAACCGAGTGCAAATATTGGAATGAAGACCAATGTTTTCCCAGGTAGTGTTTTTGGAGAAAAGTGTTTCTGTTTTTTTCGCATTGATCCATTGAAATGTATGTATACGTGTCAGAAAAATGCATAGATAAATACAAAGACAATTCAAGGTGATAAAGATATCAATGAATGTGATACCTGTATCGAATTGAAGGTGCTTCAAAGTAAATACATATCAACAATGCAATCAGTAAATGACGATAAAAATATTTCCATCAAAATACAGGGTGTTGAATACTCGATTTTTACATTCATATTGTTGAAAAATACATTATAAGTTCGTATTTTGATTCTCTTAAGGAGTTAACAGGTTCGAAATCTATAAAGGTGCAAATGAAATTAAATTCAATATTAAAATTATTGAAAATACAAAGAAAATCGAACTGAAACATTCGGTTGAGTTAGTTGAAAGCAAAAGTAGTTTAAAAAAGCAAAAGGAAATAGCAAACATTGTGAAACCGTTAATATGTGAAGAAAACAAATTAATGTGGAGAAATGAAAGCGGCCAAGTGTCCTAAAGTCTAAACTATTAGGAATACGAGTAGTCTATTTATCACCCGAATACGAGTAGTCTATTTATCACCCAAACACGATTTTGAATACTATCAATGGAACCGCCGTGAAGCAGCTTGGTTTGAAATCTTTTTTCTTATTTTGATTTCATTGTTTTATGTATTCTTTATCATTTATTTGACTTTTTATTGTTTGTATGTAACTGACATTTCACTTATTGCTTGAAAGTCATTATAGCTTTCTTCTTGAATTTCATTAGCTCGGACTTTCATGATGATATAAAATGATTTGAAATCCCTGAAAGATTCATTAAAATTAAAATGAATATCTGAGAATAACAACTATGTTAAGCAAAAAAAAAACTAATGAAATTCACTATGAAACATTGTCAACCACCTTCCAAAAAAAGCTTTCTACTTCTCCATTATCAAACAAAAAATGTGAGAAAATAACTGACTCAATCAAATATTTCAATCCGATTATTTTTAGTGTCTTTGCAGTAATCAATTCTTTACATTCTCAATTCGGTTAGAGAAAGTTAATCAATTATTAGATGATGCAATTTTCACTTCACCGAAACAATGGTTGTGAAAATATCACAGTTTATGACGCAACCTCCAATATTACACAAAATTAAAATTTTACGGTACACCTGCATGAAATGTTTCCTCAAACTTAAAACCTTTCTGTGTTCTCGTATTAACAGAATTTCATCCAATATATATATGATGTCAAGATCAAAATATCAGAACCAGAACGTGTTTAACACTAAAACTCGTTTCGTAATGGTTTGTAATACATCTGTAAATTGATATTGATATGTCATTATGGGAGTTGAATCAATGCATGCCTTCTGCGACTTTCCCAAACGACTACACAAATTAAGAGTAAAGTGTCAGAATTGAAGAAATGAGATGCATCACCACAATTCGTGTAAATATAGAACCATATCAAATCCTCTTCGGCAATTCAATTTGTTGAGTTTGTATTCATTATATTTGACACGATTTTTTTTCAGAAATTTTGCCGATATAGCTCTAGCTTTAACTTACAACGTAGGTTGTTCAGTCTACATAGTCTTCATATCTGAATCTGTGGTAAAGGTGAGTATCTTCAAAATGAAAAGAGTAGCTTGTTCAAGTTCAGAACGTAGATTCATGTTTTTTAGATTGTAGTTTCATAGTTTGCCTATGATTTCGGTTGAGCTTGAATGTATAACGATAATGGTGAACAAAAACAGTGGGTAGTATAGAAAAACAAGCTGATTGAATATTTTCAACTCGAGGGGGCTATTTAACACGTACCGTAGTTTTGTAAACGTTTTGTATAGTTTATATGGTTAAAATCACAGTAAATATTCATGCTAGAACTGACCGATACTCGATGAAAATCCATCATAACGTATTCAAGATTCAATATAAAAGTGTATACAATGAATATTAGTCAGTTTTTTATTGATTCTCATCAAGTATCGTCCAGTTCCATTCAATTTTTACAATTATAAGCTTTTACTTAATTTGCGATGTATTAGTTCAGGTCGAATCTTCAATTCGATTAATTTTGAAACAGTTATCCTCAATCGATTAGGCTAAAATTTTGCATACACATTCATTATGGATGACAATATGACGTCATCAAATATGACAGACCGCCCAAGATGACGGACTAATTTTAATGCAACGCCATGATATGAGTACTAAATAATAATAATAATATTTATTGATCTTCCAACACACAAAGTTTACAGATACGTCACCAGAAAATATCTGAACTAGTGCTTATAATCACCATCACATAAGTTAAAAGTCGAAATAAGCACAACAAGCAAAGAAGAACATTTTTTTTCAACATTTCAGCTGGTATCATTTTACTACGAACCGGCCGCAGATCCGGCCTGGAGCCAGTACTTCAAACTGATGATGCTGCTTCCGTTGATCCTACTATGTCAGGTGCGTGAGCTGAAGCATTTGGTACCGTTTTCCTTCATCGCAAATATTACCATGGTTGTTGCCTTCGGCATCACGCTCTATTACATGTGCGTGCAGATCAAGGACGTCAAGGTGGCAGACAGAGAATTGGTGACCGGCTTCAAGGGACTGCCAGTGTTCTTCAGTACTGTGATATTCTCCATGGAAGGTGAGCAATTTGAGCGTTCAAGTGAAAATAACAAACGAATTATGTATTCATATGTCGATTATGTTTCTAAACACAGTATTTTATAATTGAAGGTATCGGAACAATCATGCCGGTGGAAAATTCTATGGTAACATCTAATTTTCTCGGTTGTTCTGGTGTCCTCAATATGGGTATGACTGTCATAGTCACCCTCTTTTCTGCCATGGGATTTTTTGGGTATTACGCCTATGGAGCTGAAACTAAAGATACCATCACGCAAAACCTTCCCTCAGAAGAAATGTGAGTATACAATTCAATGTTGTTAATCTTAACCGTTCTCAAAAATAATCATGTATTATATTTCCGATAATTGAAAGAATTCGATCAGAGGCAAAGTAATTCAAAATAATGACGAAATCCAATTGAAATGACTCATTTCTGAAGACACAAAGAAATTACAAATATTATAAGAATTATATTTACAATTCTCTAAATCAGATAAGCAAACAGTTTTCCGGATATCCTGATTACATCATTCTATGTTCCTCGGGAATTCTAGTGGAAAATCCTATAGATGTCCACAGGATATCACAAAGAACCTGGTTGTTTGTCTCGAATCCATTTTGTTCCAGTGTGGTCAAATCAAATTGAATCGAAATCCTATACTTCTTCAAAATGACTGTCGATTTAATAGTTTGGTTTTCCGTTAGTCTCCGTTGTGTCCCAGTGGCATTTGAAGGACATTTTGAAGAAATTCTAGGTAGTCGAAAAATGGTAACATTTTTGTTACCCAGTGATATGATTGGACCACCTCATGAATAATTTGACGTTTCTCCTCATGAATTCTGAAATAGACCGGCAACAATTAAAGTTCATTTCGGTACGTGTCTCCATTTGAATTAGAAAATTATTATCGACCCCAGTTATCAGCTACGTGTTGGATAACGTTCCGTCTTACCTCATACGCAAATTCATCGTTTTCAAACAAAATGTATAAAAATGCTCGTAATAAACAGTTTCCATCACCTTTCATACGAACGGTTCTATGAGGAATCTGAATGTTGTCTACGAAAATAATTTCCATCTTCACAAAACGACAATCGCAAAATCACTTCAAATAATTCTTACTCGAAAGTACTGTTGGTGACACACAGCCTTAAATAACATTAATATATGATCAATTAGGGATATGTCCCTGTAGTATACACGAAATTTCATTGGAGAAATTAATATAGGTAAAATTTCAATTGGGATCAGGTTGAAGAAAGTCATATCATATCGGACATTTTGTTAACTGTATAAAAATTCTAGTTTGACGAATCAACACTTCAATTGGATGAAATGAAATTAAATCAGGCATAAGTGAATATTTCTCAGCCCTTTTACGAATCAACAACGATAAACCCGAAACTAGGAAGTGAAGAACTTAAACGTCCAATCATGTGAATGATACAATCAAACATGGACCGCAATTCACGTTTGGTTATAGTGTTTACATGATGAGAAACCCATGATACGAGTTCCGTCATCAGTCTGACTGTTTAATTAAACTACATTCTGCATGTTTATTCTACAGTGTCATTTATGCAACCTGATTATATAAATGATAATTTCTGGTAAAACAAGTCAAAAATGGATAAAGATAACAAAGTAACGTGCGGATTGTGCCCGAAATTGTATCCATAACATATTTTAATAAAAATATATTTTTTAATAACCAGTCCCTGAGCCATCAAATAACAATTACTAATTCCGTCTGCAATTCTAATATTATCCATGATAATGATTACACAGTTTTTACAAATATTTTTATTTATAGACGCGTTTCGCTAGTACCGTAGCTTCCTCGATATTTAATTCCAATATTTGTAATGTGTTTAATTTTCTTACAGAATGGCACAAGTTGTCCAGGCTGCAATTTCAATATCAGTATTTTTCACCTTCATGCTGCAGTATTATGTTCCTACGGAAATAACCTGGAGGAAAATCCGTCCGAAAATCCCCGAAAAGCACCACAACATTGCCGAAATAATTACGAGGACTTTACTGGTGTGCTTTATCGTTTCCATTGCTGCAGCTGCCGGTAGAAACCTGGGTCCCCTAATTGACATGGCGGGGGCCATTTTTCTTGCTACTCTAGGTTTCCTCATACCGGCGGTGCTTGACATCGTGATCAACTGGGGAAACTGGGGAAAGTTCAATTACATTCTGGTAAAAGACCTATTGTTGTGCATATTTTCCTTGTTGGGAACCGCGGCCGGAACCCACTCTGCGATCAAGGGATTCATGAACGGTTAGTGGGACAATTTTGATTCACGTGGCATGGTTTTCCCCAACTCCCGATAGTTCCTCAAAGTGTCCGGAAAAATTTCACTGACTTTTATTTGTCTTTGACAGTATTTTTTAATATTTATTTTATGTAACTCAACTAGACTCTTGTTTCCCCACTACAAAGCATCAAAAATCTGATTTCAAATAAACGGTTAACAATGAGTGAAAGATTCTCAGTGTCACTGTTTTCCGAGTTCAAAAGCAGTGGATTTTTGGAATTTCCACGACTTTCAAACTCGGAAAACAGTGACACTGAAAACCTCAGCCGCGAATGTCTAAACCATTTTGTCGAGTGAAAGATTATTTGAAAACTCCTTCTGCCAGATTCTTTTCTAATTTCTGTTGAACAAATTAGGAAAAATTATGTTTAGATATGATGGATGGTTGTGATATTTTATATTTTTTTAATTATTTGACAAAAAATGGTAGGAGTGATATTAGTATTGGAGAAAGTGTACCAACATCTGTAAGTGTTTTTCAATCTTTGAAATCAATAATATGTTTGATAAGTTTTTAATCAGAACTTCTGTGATTAGATATATTTTTTGACCTTCCGAGTGAGTGTGCGAGTACAACATAATCCACCTTTTTCATAAATGTTTATTGTAAGGACAATCACATGTTCGAAAAATTTGTTCTAGCAATTCATGAAAATACATTTCAATCGAACATTTTCAATCAACAGCTGAAAACACATTTTCGACTAGTCAGAATCGAAAGTTGGATTATATAGATTCCAGTTTATGTATGTATTTGTCATACTAAATTATTTGTAAATAATTAAATTCTTTATTTATTGATAGTGTGTTTTTATATTGTGAAAATTTACATTCCGGAGAAATTAGTTCGCCTCCGATGATAATTAATTGGAAGTTTCCATAACGCCGAAATTTTATCGTAAAACATAGACTATCCCAAGAATCTTCCATATTTTTTGTTAATCGGTCGATGATTAATGGGACGGTTATTTTTCAATTTCATCGGTGAATTAACCGATTTATTTGATAGATTCATCTATAGATCCATTTTCATTGGAAATTTTCCAAGAATTCACAAATTTGCCCGACTATTTGCGCGAACAAGCATCAATGCAGAACTGTAAAAAGAAAAAAACAAATATACATAAAGTATACATATGTGCTTACTTACATGCAGAAACGTCTCATTTAAAGTGTTCACTGCAGAAACATGAACTTGCATTTGCATTTCCAATTTCATTTTCTTTTGCTGAAAATCTGAAAATGAGTGTTTAGGGAAGCTGTTCGTTTTCGGAACATAGTAACACTGAACAGATGTCGCTAATTCCATGATATTCTCGAATTCAAAGTTTTCACAGATATATTTTTAACTTCATTTTTAGAATTTTCTCCACCACATACTCATTATAATTAGAAACCACTTTACTTTCAGGTGAAAAATTGAGGTATTATTCATACGATATCCTGCTGAAACATTAAAAAAACATATAATTCGTTATAGCATAGTTATATAAAAGATAATTATACTCCAAGGCGGTCCATTGATAAGCCAAGTTTCGACATCGACTGCCGCGCGAAACTCTCCTTCTTTCTCGCCAGCTTTCACTGCAACGCAACTCGTTGAAAACAAAAACAAATCATTTGTTATTCAACGGATCTCATAATAACAATTTTCGATAGATATTGTGAAATACTAAGGTACTTTACTTTTTGAGTAAAATTCCTTATTTTTGACAATCCTCGTATACGACTGAAAAAATGTATTATATGATGATTGTTCTTTAGATATCAGAACATGCAGAACTTTTTATGAAGAATAACTTACTTTTCGAGAAATTAATAATAAAAAAGTTTCCCATATGCTGCCAACATAAGTAGACACACTGTATACAGGGTATATCAAAATGAGATGCTTATCCTCAAGGTTGTGAATGCTTTGAGACAGAGGGTATAAAACTTTTAAGAAAAAAAATTGTCTGATAGAACTGATCAATACTTGATGAAAATCCATTAGGTATTACCTATTCAAAAAACACATTTCAATATTAGATTCCCACTTGAAAGTTTACAAAAACCACGACACGTGTTTCGTATTGTGATGCCCGAGAATGCTATCGTATAGCGAAACACATGTTGTGGTTTTGTAAACTTTCAAGTAGAAATCTCACATTAAAATGTTTTTTTCGAATACGAAAAACGTTGTTTTTTTCATCATAATTTTATTAACTTCCAGACATGTTTATGAAATTTGGCACACACCTTCTAAGCATCAACGGCCATTTTTTGATCTAGAAGAGTTTTTAAGGGTTTACGAAAAGTATTTTTGTAATCGCTAATAATTTAGACCAAATTTGATTCTTTTCCTTTTTCTGTTCGATATGCGATTTTTGCGTTAAAAAATAATAATGAGTATTGTGTTTGGAGCACAATGTATTAGTAAAAAAATTATATTGAATTATTCAATTAATTTCATCTGAAACATCATGTATATGCATGCAGCAAGCAAATACATTGCCCTTCATGACTATTCAGTTTTTCATATTTTACCTTTTCACTAATTAAAAACTGAATGCCTCCTGTATAACCTCCGTCAGTCAACCGTGCACAGAGAATCTAGTTCATGCATGCGCAGAATGCGCGTCACCAGTTGAACGTCCTTCGGCCACAACCTCCTCCCCACGTTTACCCCAATCGTCAGCAAGGGTGTTATCATCGCCATGGAATGAAAACATAAAACATTTTTTAATCGGGCGCTAATCTTGAGTGACGAAGTCCAAGGTTGGTGCAGAAAAATCAAGAACCCCTCGATCGCGACCACAATCCGAAGGACGCGTTAGATACAAACAAACGAGCGTAGGCGCAGCCAGTAAAAATCGATCCGAAGTGCCGTTCGCATTGTACACAAATATCGAAAATGAACAGTAACCTGTCTCCGCGGCCCAAGAAGCGAAAGCAGCAGCAGCAGCAACACCAGGACGACATGAAGGAGCAAATAGTGGCCCAAGTGCACAAGCCAGTCTTTTCCAACACGAGCAGTGACAACGACTACGGCAGTATCCAGAGCGCTAATTCCGAGGACAATTTGGAATCCAACAGGACTTACACCAAGTTCGAGGAAGGGAGAAACGACAGGACTTTTACGAAACACGATATCATGTAAGACAATAAATGTTCGATACGGATCTTTTGTGATTTTATCTATCGTAACAGGACGTACGAGGATAAAAATGAAAACATTAGCATGCACACGCCGAGCAGAGAAATATCCGTGGACGGAGAGAGCCAGATCAACTCGAAGATTTTGTCTCTTATCGAGACGGAAATGAGAAGGGACATCAACAAACATTCCCATTTCACGGATTCCAGACCTCAAAGCCTCAGTTTCTATGAAGACGAGAAGGTACCAGAAGAGTTATCAGGTAAAGATCACTCAAAGACTTTGTTATTCATTAGATATCTTTTCAGAATATGCAACCAACAACAGATGAATCAATTCCGAATTTATTGAAAACAGATTATTTGTTTTCCTAGATGCACAGAAAATGATGAAAAAGAAAAACTTTCTTAAATGATATAAGATGCAAGATGATTTTTAAAGTAGTTGTAAAAGCCCCCCTCTCAATGATTTTGCTTATCCGTTTATATTTGACGTTTTTAGAAGACAAAGTACTTTGATTTATCATGTGACGTTCGAAAAGTTGAAGTCGAATTAGCCGTTTTATTCGTTGACCAAGAAGCCATCTCTTCCAATATGAGCCAGGGGATTTGAATTAAATCAGGTTCACGATATACTGTGCGGACGTGAACAGTTCTTCCTCCCCTCTTAACTTTTGAAAGAGGCAAGATATTAAAATCGGAAAAAATTGCATAGAAGGGTTATCATTGTTAGTATTTTTTGATAAAAAAGACAAGTGTTGAATCACTAGTCGTCATCGAGAGCCGTTTACGAGTGATAAGCAGTTTTATATTCGTTTTAGTAACCTGTGAAAAACAATCGATATATCATAATTTCAAGAAAAAAATGTATTCAAGATCACTACATTCGTTTCCTGACAGCAATGAAATCTGTTTACACATTAATTTCCTACATTGAAATGTTGCTGGGATAATTTCGTTGCGAGCACACTATTTTTTATCCACGAGTTTTGAAAATGAACTGCGATTGTGCATCGTATACTTCAGTCATGTATCCCCTCAAAAACATCTAGATGTGACATATCAGGTGATCTAGTGGGCTCTTCTAAAGGACCATATCTGCTTGTCTACCGGTTTGGATAATTAACAAACCCAAATGAGTTTTCAACTGATGTTACATTTCAGCAAAATAAGGGTGGTTTGAAAGTGGCTTGATGACAATTGTAGGCAAATGTACTTCCTCAGAATGACCTGCTGTATTACCTGATATGACGCTTTTAGATTTTTTGTGTTGATTCGTGAAAGCTAAAGTATATGTTACATAACCGTAACTATTCCAAAGCTCATCGTTAAAATAGAAGGTGGTTTTAACGAAATTACTCCAGAAACATTCCACAATCTAAGAAATGAATTCGTATAAAAAAACGTCATTATTGTCAAGAAGTGAATGATGAAGATTTTAAAAATATTCACTGAAATGAACTAGAGTAAGTGTAGTTTTTATAAATAATGATATGTCCTTGTCATCAATAATTACTAAAAATTATACCCTTTCATGTATTTTTTCCCACCTTGATATCTTTTTCCGTTCAAATGTTAAGAGGGGGGCTATGCACGTCCGCACTGTAATATGGTCTTGTAATATGGTAATAAGGCCTTGTTCAACATATATAAAAAATTGATTTTGGAAAATTAGTTGTTCAGTAAAATTAAAGATCAGTTTTGTTGAAATTGTCTACTGTTATGACTTATTGTACTCATCAAACTACCATAATACTTCAATAATATTTATTTCTAATTCTATTCAGTTTATTGACTGTCATACGTTCTTGTTGAACTTCCAGGGAACCTAGAACTATT
>WOGR01008893.1:0-11610 GCA_015342045.1 Leptinotarsa lineolata | reverse complement strand
ACATATAGAGGAAATCTCTTCGAAGCTTGGAAAAGGGTCTTATGGACTGAGAATAATCAGTAAACATCTAGAAAAGCAAGCAGCTATATCTCTTTATTTCGAAAATTTTGAATCTGTCATGAGATACAGAATAATTATTTGAGGATCCAATAAGAATTTAAATAGAATATTCGTTAAACAAAAAAGAGTAATGAGAATAATCAATTACAAACATTATAAGCACTCTTGTCGAACAGTTTTTAAGAATAATAATATAATGACTGTATATGCTCTGTACATTTTTTAACTTTTTAATCCAAATGCCCCAGAACACGAATATAATACTAGGAGGCATGGCCCTATTTATCCATATCACGCATTGAGACTTACTGAAAAATCTCCCTATTATATGGCAATGAAATTTTATAAGTTACCAGTACTTCAATTTAAAAGAAATATCAAAAAGATACTTGTAGATCTAGAACCCTATTGTGTTGAGGACTTTTTAAAACATCAGTTTTGAAATATTATTGTGTGTGACGTCATTTTATTTCATGTAATTATTTTTTCTACAAATAATTGTGGCATTTTCTAAAATAAACATTATTATTTTTATTATTATTATTATTCCATAGATGAATTGTTACGTGGGATATGTTTTTTCATAGATTCGACTATTGTATTATTTATGTACAATGTGTGTTATTGATTTTACGTTTCTGTATTTCAAACAATTGTTTTTTTGACTAGTTCCATAAACTCTTACATATTTTTTTGTATTTGTACTGGAGTTTACAGAGTGATGTATGAATTACTTTTGACTCTGACCCCAATTGCAAATTTCAGCCTGTGGAACAGGACACTTGTGGACTAGACTATAAAGGAGACCGTGGATGCTAGGAACGCGATCGTTTGAACGTTTGCGATCGTTTTGCGGCTTCCGTGTATGGTGCAGGATCGTTCGGCTCGATGTTGTTGCATTGTTAACCCCGTGGCATTTATTGCCCAGGTAGAAACGAAGCACCAGGCCGGAATTGGGAGCGGCGATCGGAATGGCGAGGAATGGATGTTAAAATTTGGTTGTGGAATCCTTTAGATATGTAAATTGAAAACCTTTACGTCCTTATTTGTTTGCTATACCGTGAGGTAATTTCCAGACTTGGCACTTGCTGGAAGGAATGGAATGAGTAGTGATGTCTGACCTTTATTCAATATCTTTTTATGTTGGTGTTTATGCGCAAAACACCTGATTTTTCCAATGTTCAAACGAAAATAAATTCAAAACAAAGATATACCAGAATTATCAACTGAAACTCACCTGTAGAATTTTTCTTAATGATGAATTGTCAAATGGGAGGCGAATGTTGTCTCGCTACTGAGTATCCTTATAACATATTAGAGTATACAGGGCGTTCCAAAGAAAACTTGACCCCCCTGTAAGTCAGAAACGAACATGTAATCGAAAATTTCAAAGGACACGTCCATTTTTATCTGTAGGGGGAATAATTCTGATATGGAAATCATACCAGAAACTTCACCCCACTGCGGTCATCGACTACCCCCATATTTTTTCAATGGCATGGGGGGTCGAGTGAAAATGAGATGTTGACAAGATAGGTCAAAGGAGATATTATAAAAGAGGCAACCCTTTTCAGTAAAAATGCTGGTATGTCATCGAAGCCAACAGATCTCTTATTTTTCAATTTATTTTGAAGTAGTTCAGATAATTCCAGTTGCGTATAAGGATATAATAAAAACATTGTCTGCAGAGGATTTTCGGAATTATAAACAAAATTCGTAGCAAAACCACCCGGTATATTCTTAATTATATCAAGTGGGGCATTTTTAAAAAATGAGTTGAAAGAATTAGCAACCTCTACTGGACTCTCTAGTAGGTTATTTTCATTTGATAGCAATGATATATTTTGGTTTTTAATGTTCTTATTTTTTGAAAAATCATTCATTAGTTTCCAAGCGGTTTTTGTAGGATTATCAGATGTTTCAATTATATTTTGATAATGTTTCTTTCAGGTTGCCTTTAACACACCCCTTGGGAACACCATCAACGCTGGTGTTCCCCAGGGATCCATATTATCTCCAACTTTTTTTAATGTATATCAACGACTTATGAAAAAAACGAAGAATCCAATATATTGCTTTGCTGACGACAGCACAATTGTCTTGTCATTCCATTTGGATACCAAGACAGCGGTTGCGAATGTACATCTTCACTGGCAGCAGGACTTTGCATAGCTTAATGACGATCTAGTAGTGATTTCGAATTGGGATGGAAGTAACCAGGTTCAATTCAATGCCACGAAAACCCAGGGATCGGTTTCCTCTGAAAACATGAATGTCTCTGAACTGGATATAATAATGTCAGGACAGACAATTCCGCTTTCTGCTTCGATAAGTTTGTTTGGTGTTAAAATAGACATCAATATGTCCCGGCACAATCATGTTGCTGGAATTGCAAAGGCTGCTTCTCAAAAGCTTGAAATACTATTTAAACTGAAGGGGTTATATATTTTTGAGTGAATAATTTTTTGGGAAAGAAAGTTTTTGGCTTTCTACTACTCCATCTCGATACAAAAATATTTGGGAATCTTCCAAAGACAGGAAGGAAGCAATCATTTTTAAAAGAAGTAACTCTAAACATAAACATAACTATACACACCTCAACAACTTTTGATGCTTTATGAAGTTCAGATCATACTTTCTTTGGAGTATTATTCCTATGTATGGAGCTCCGCCCCTAAGCATACCCTGAAGCTGCTGGATTCCATCCAGAAAAGAGCCATCCGCCTAATTGGAGACGCAAACATCACTTGCAACGCGGTGAACTGTGGCTGCTAATCGTTTTGAGGTTCAACTCAGTACACCTCGAACTTCGCTGCTCAAAAACTCCTTCATTTGGGGAACTGCGTTCATGTGGAACAGACTTCCTGGGAACGTTTTTCCAAATGGATTCAATTTCCAGCGATTCAAATCCAATGTGAATCACTACTTTCGCACAATCACCGCTCTTAAAGCGCCATAAGGTTTATCGTGTAGTACTTGTGTTTTATCTAAAAAAAGAGATACCATCTACGTACCTGTATGAAAAATTGGTCATTGGAAAGTTATTATGGAATTTATTGAAAGTCACAAACATCAGCAAAGTGATGATCGTTGCGTCTCAATTAAGAAACAAAGGTTCATCTTCATTTCATGAAAGCCATGTCTGAAGTTTCATAGTAAGAACATAAACATGTCGGCCACGACGCTCTATCATGATTTCTGTTCAGTGCATTGCTCTAAAATTGTACATTTCTCTTTCATATTCAGACTGAGCAAGCGAGTTGGCATCGCAGTTTCCAATGTTAGAACAATAAAGGTCGCCCCATACACAAAGAATCGACCTAGTATAATCGAATGCTTCAAATGCTTGGAAACCGGAATTTTGAAAATGAATTCGGTAAGATGGATTGAACCGACTGGCTGTTACAAAGGGGTAAATTTTAAACAACTGCATATATTACTGCATGCATCTGTACCGTAACAGAAGTGTTATGAATAAATATTTGAAATTGACAATTTGCGAATCCCATTTTCAAAATTATCGTACTGTGACTATATTTACTGTCCCGCATTTCCCTTTAACAATCAAATGCGTCTGCAGCGTAAACAAAATGCACTTATGATGTTCTCTTTAGAGATTCGTAAATTTGATCACATAAGTAAAGCATATAAAGAAACAAAAAGGCACGTCTCAATCGACTTCACATTCGAAAAGATGTTTACAACATTCTTCAATATTAAACTCCACGTTATCTTTCAATAAAATTGAAAATGTTCCGAAACATTGATAGGTAATTGAGAAATCGACGTCAACTTGTTATAAGACCCAAACTTAAAACCAAAGTATCCAAGCAAAGTTTCCCATACAATGTTGCATTGTATGAATTCTACATATACTTCCGTTTGGCTTTATATGATTTTTGAAGAAACTCGTATGATAATACCCATCTTCAACTTTTTTCTTCAAATACGGACCTGCGTTTTTCTCTGTGAAGTTCTGGAACAATTTCTATGCTGTATTTACACAGCCTAGATTGCAAAAGCCTATGATTTCCAATAAAAGTTAGTGTCATTTCAAAAGATTTCATTTGGTGATGGTAAGTTGAATATTTTTCGAAAAATCATTCATTGAATAATTCAATTGAAGTTTGAATTGAGCATATTCTGGTAGAATGTAACGTAACGAGTATTGTAATTTCAAGGAATGTCAGTTCACCTAGAGGGTTAGCGTAGTGAACTTTTGTTATATGAAGTTTTTTTACAGTGGCGAAATTGTTAACGGAAAAAACAGATTTTTTAGACAGTCAATACAGGACGGTAGCCGGTTGAATTGGCGTGAGTGGTTTGTTCCACTCATTCAATCGACCGTCAGATGTGTAGCGTAACTTCCCTACCGCTCATAATTTACCTAATATGAATATGTTTATGTTTTCGTTTGTAATCATTTATACCCCGGTACCATGGTTGATTACATTTTTTCGTTAACCTATTTTTCATTTCATATTTCATTCCCGTTCAAATGCTCGGTATCTGTATCGACAGATTTATCGACATTATTGCTTGATCTATTCGCGGGCAGATGGCGCTGTAAATAACTTTTTGATATAATTCAAACTCACTTTTTATGTATCTCTTTATTTGAAAAAAGTATTATGGTGAAAAGTTCAGCACTGTACGATCCATCCGAAACTGGATTCGTCGTAGTGGATTTCTCGAACAAAGGAATTAATTTGAAGTTTTCTGCCTGGTCTAGGTATGTAAAATATCAAAAAGTAAGAATACCTTATTTATGTTTCGGTTTTCATTTCATAGAAACTTATTCGTATTTTCAACAAATTTCTCTCATACGATCCAGACTGGGAATAAACTCATTCCATCCGAAGTATTCTGCTTGGTGTACGTGAAACGATTGTACGAGCCGCGAGGCCAAACGATCGATTTTCACAGCATATCGTCTAACCCGTGCTAGGAATCGCACGGTGAAAGGTAAGATCTCGTCAATCCTCGCACAATTTTCGACTTCTGAGGGTTGTCGTTCAAAGGGGAGCGACAGCTGGTTGACGGAAAAAATATTTTTAACAAATTTTTGTTATAGGGGAAGTGATTATTTCAGACGATTATTCGCGAAAACCTTAGAAAGTAAGGATTTTATCGTAATGAACAAAAAGCATTCCAAAAAAGTTCTATGAGTTTTCCACGCTAAATGCATTGTTTTTTGTTTACTTCAGATTGAAAATTTCAATTTTGGCGTTTGACGAATAAGAACTAACGTTAAACAGGCTATGACTCCATTGGATCAGGTCTACTGATAGCATAAATACATCATTTTTCCTTAGTTGTATGAACTTTTTTTTGCTTAGAATAATTTGTTCCATGATTGACTCACTTTTTTAGTTGTTCGCGAATAATCTTCTGAAAACGTGTGATTATTGACACTCCCACTCGCAAATAAATCGAAAAGTATTGCATAAAACATTTCTTATCCAAGAGAAGGGATGTCATCCACCACCCCCAGTGTCAAAGTAGATCCTGATAGAGCGTCAACTTTGGAGTTAGAGGGTAAGTATACGAAAAAAATGTGTCCAGATGTGAAACATCAATAATAATATTTTGTGACCCCTTTGATGATTGTTGGGTAATGAAATATTTATAAAAAATATGTAATCATAATATACATGAAAATATTTTAATGTGGCTTCAATTCACTGGTAAACTCAAGAATCTTGGCTATATATATTACTATGTAATATATTGCCGAAAATCTCAAATTATATATAGGTATATCAATAATGAATGTTTCAATATGAATTCCACCATCATTAGAAAATTAATCAATAGAATAATTTTGTGATGTTCCTGTTAATAACAAATAAGAAAAATATTCGTGCGCTATTCGCTGATTTTTATATACAACCAGTCTTCATGAAATGTATTCTTCAAGCAAGTTTTTAGTGCATTATTCTTCATGAAAATGAAATTAATGATTGATCAATTTTAAAATGTCGTATGCTATGGAAATTGTGTAAATTTTGATTTACCAAGAGATTAGATTTTACATTTACTGGCCCTTGAGACGGACCAAATACACGGGCCTAATGCACACTTCAATCATGAAATATAAAAATATAGTTAACTTACTGATGACTTGATAGTGTGTCGTAGTGTGATTTTGCTTTCTTTGCAGGAGACTGCTCACTTTCATTTTCTGAATTATCACTGTCAGGCATAATTTCATTTTTAATTATTGTTAAAAATAATTTATTCAGTAAAACACAGGTAACGTATATCGAAGTGAACACAACTGTATTCAGAATAGGTATCCGAGATCAGTGTGGCGAGAGAGATAGCGTAACGCCCAACCAGTGGGAAGGGAATTGACAGTCGCTTGCGCATGGCGATCCGTCGCCACGTCATACGTCGCCAGGCCAGCAATTGGTTTTACGAGCGGCTATAGATATTTCTCATCAAAAAACCATTGACTGGACTAATAACCCAATCTAGAAAAATACAAATTATTTGACGTTTATCACTCCAAATTAACCAAATACGAAATATGAATAATTTTACTTGTAAACCAAACTTCACAGAAACATTCTGAGCGCTCTACCCAAAGCGTGGGTAAGAAAATAGAAAACTAGATTTCAATTCAATTATTTCCAAGAGCTAATGTTTTTAGATTCAGTTGACTACAAAAATAACATCGTTGAAGTATTTTCTTGGGGCACATTGAAGAACATTTAAGAGTATCTCAACATAAAATACGTAAAAATATAAAAAGATACATATATCACATAAACAAAATTCGAAACGTTCAACAGGATTGGTTTCAAAATTATGTAAGTATGTGAAACTAGTTTCATATATAACGGCATATCCAATCGCAATGTACTTTTTTGGGTAGAATGTAAATGAAGTCAGATATTTATATTTTCTTCCAGATAATTCCACCAAAAATTTTTCATGTTCCCTATGTCATGAACATATTGATGTACCCATACACTACTATAAATCATACCATATAATACAAGGGAAAGGAACATGTGTATTGGTAATAGTGCCCACGCCCCCTTCCCCTACACTACCAGGCCTTACTCCTCTGGATTTTTCATTTGGGTTCATTTTGAAGATACATTGACATTATTGTGCTTGACAATGTTTCTTGGTGAATGTCACAAATTCAAACTTCCGTTGTCTGAAAGTAATAATAATAATAATATTTATTTACTTCTCTCGTTAAAAAGTATAAAAATTTCTTTTACAAAATAGTACACAGTAACAAGGAAGACATCCATAGGGTGTAAAACATAAATATAATACATTTCAAATTCAAAAAAATAATATTTTTTACTGTCTAAAACGTTTTATTAAAAGCTGCCCAGCTAGGGTGAAGAATTACTGATCTGCAAAAAATTCATTGATGTTATAGCAGTTTTTTTGATTAGATTGTCTTTCAATCATGCTTTAAAAATCGAAATATTAGGTGAGTCTTTTATTGTGCTACTTCACCAGCAAGAGTGAGAATTCTCAATTTCTTGAAGGAATCTCTACATGACTATTGCCATTCCAGATCATCAATGACTCATGGCATAGTTTTGAAGTATAAAAACTCTTTGTGCAGAAGATCCCGTCCCCCAGTTTAGTTATCGTCATTCGCCTAATGATTTGAAAGACCTGAAATATGTTGACGAAAGTTGTGTAATAAATCGAAGAGGGCGTATTCAAAGTGTCATAAAGTTTGCACAGCGGTGAAAAACATTTTATTCTTTTTTCGTGCGTATATGAGTTTCCTTCGTTATTCTACATATTACAGCTTTGAATGTTCATTGAATCAACAAGGTTCGTCAGGTTAGGATAATTTAATATTAACATTTCTTCACAAAAAGGATTGTAACTTTGATAACTTCCAATTATTTGCGAGCGCTTTCGATAGCAGGCAATGCTATCATCTTCATGGCTCTATTCAAACTGGACGTTTTGTTTGTGATTTTATGCGTCTAAATCGTCTGAGGCAGGTATTTGTAGGTATTTGTTCTCTGCTTTCGTTCGAATGTTCTGGAACTCGTTCAGTAGTATGTGCGTTACCTTGTGGAGTGGATATCATTTTGAGTGATGCAACTGGTTTTCCTTTCTTTTCAATGTAATGCTATTATTAATTTATTATTAACATTTGTTCACAAAAAGGATTTGAAGCTTTAATAACTTCTAATTATCATTTGCGAGCGCTTTGGATGGAAGGCAGTGTTAATCTTCATGGCTCTATTCAAATTGAACGTTTTGTCTTGTTGTTTATTCTTTTATGGAGCTAAATCGCCTCTGGCAGGTATTGGCTTGGGAAGGTATTTGTTCTTTGCTTTCGTTCGGATGTTCTGGAACTCATTCAGTAGTTTAGTAGTAGTTGCGTTACCTTGTGGGGTGAATATTGATACTCATGGCTCTGTACTTAGATTAAACCGAGCGTCTTGACACTCAAAATATCAATTATGAGCTATCATTATATTCAGAAAATAAGGAAGATTTCAATATATAATATACAGAGTTTTCAATTTGAATTCAAACATTGATATGATTTCTAAAAAAACCAGAAATTGAAAATGAACTCCCAATACGTCAAAACGTGTCATTTCATAGATACATTCATTGTGCCAAATTTCGAAAAATTAGCAAAATGAATGAAGAATTAACGAAGAGTGTACCATAAGTCTAAACTCCGTTCTTCAAGACGCTTTAAGAAATTTCTCTCTCAAAATTATTGTACGGGTTATCGATCCGGGTACAACTGGTGATTAGTAAACGCGATTTGCGGACATTCTTAATGAATTAGCTGCCTACCCACTTTCTTTCTTCTCTTATAAACTTGTGGTATTATCAACTTATTTCTGTTATCAATACGATCTCCATCAATGTATTCAGTAACTAACTGACAATAACAGTTCATCGAAACGCCAAAAGGTTGTTTGTTTATTTCAAAGTTACTTCTCCGATATCCCGCGAGGGTCTGAAAGAGGTCCAGAGGGGTTAAGTCCGGTGATCTTGCTGGCCTCCTGAGAGAATCATGTGTTTCAATCCATACCTCAAATATCAACTATGGGATATCACCGAATTCAAAAACTTATGTAGATTACAAAAATAAAATAGTATACAGGGTGTCCGATTTAAAAATCAAACTTTTATGTCCTTTCCTGAAAAGTTGGAAAATATCTTCCGTTACGTCAAAAAGTGCCTCTTTGTGAACATATTGAATTTTTTTTTGGTTTCGGAAAAATAACTCGGGAAATGAAGAAAATAAGGAGGGTGTGCCTTGAGTCTGTGTCACCCGGTATATGGTTCAGGTCATATAGCGTTTGCTTGATAATAGCTAGGCGGTAGGTTATTTTTCAGATAATGTCCATCGGTTTTTCACATTGCAAGGTTGTGTAGGCTATGAATATAACAAGGGATTGTGACGTGGGTATATGACATGAAAGGAGCGCTTTCATTCATCTATTTTTATGTTTATATTTTATGACGTTAATGTAACTTTTCACTTCACTCGAAATACCCATCTCAGTTTGTATGTACTTTTCAAGACGTGAACACGTATTATGGAAACGTCATGCAAAAATGTTTATCAGGTGACATCAATTTTTATTCGATCAAGATGGAATCTAATGATTCACAATAAATTTCAATAAGGAAAAATCTAAAAGTGGATTTTTTCTCAATATATCGAAAAACAGATTCTAAATGCAATTTTTAGAACGTATGCAGAATTTCAACTGCATACAATAATTTTTTCCAGTTTGTTAATATCTTAAGGTGGCTTCCTGTGGATAATCTGTAGCGTTTTCTTGACAGGAGCGTGTACAAGCTTTCTACGTCTGAACTGATTCGTTAATCTCGTCATGTGACTATGGAAAAATCATATGGATCCACCAACATAACAATATCAATTTCATCAGTTCGAACTTTCATTGTCTAATATATAAAATGATTTTGAAATCCCTGAAATAACCAATACAATTAAGACGATTGAGGATACTGACAATCGAAACGTCGTGAAGTAACGTGGCTTGAAATCCCCTAATTTTAAATTTTAATAATTTTTTGTTTTGATTGTACAATTTTTTACTTGTATTTCATTTCACTGTAAATTCATTTCAGGTTTTTTTGCTTAATATATTTATTATTTTCAGCTATTCTTTTTAATTTTCAATTGTATTGGTTATTTCAGGGATTTCAAATCATTTCATATAATATCAGACAATGGAAGTCTGAACTGATGAAATTCACCACGGAACATTGTCAACCACGTTCAAACTTAACAATATCAATTGATTAGAAGCTGAACTGTAGTACGAAAAGAAAATCGAAGAAGCTGCATATAATTCTATTTCAGGTCATAATAATTTGCTTCTCTTGCAAATTACCGTTCTCATACAGGCTATATAAACGATTCTTGGTTAAACAGTAGTTATAATCTTCAATATACAGGTTTTACAATGAATGTGTGATCAACTAAGGTGGTGATTTTTGAAAATCGAACACTACTATATATCTGATTGATTTCCTTCAGATTATTTGTACTTACAAATATTACAAAGTTAGTTTGAACCGGGTGTTTCGGGATAATGGTAAGATTCATGTCTATATGTGTGTTTATTTATCCCACTTGATTAAATTGAATGAAAAAAACAAGTTGCTCTTTCTCCATACCGTGGTAATAAAAAATCGAGACTTTTTTCTCAGAATAGTCTACAGTATTAGCTGTTTCACTAGGGTTTACTTATTGATTCTAATCGAAAATATATTTCATTTTTGGGAGAAAGGAAAGAAGAAGTTGAGTGGTTGAATCAGAGCATGAATGATTTTTGGTGTTACTATCTTCATTCATGTTTGAAGACCGTCGTAGTTTGGAACTGCATCCGGCGAGAATAGATACTTCATTAACAGGTAAAAACACTTCGGCCAATAACAACGCATTAACAAAAGAGGTGGACTACCTGAGTCGGCATAAATACAACCTACGAACTAAAAATCCCCAGTTATTGGTGAATCCTCAAGATGAAAAAACCTCTGAAGAAGCCAGCCACTCGTGCTGGCAAAACATTTCAGGATGCATTTTTCCAAACTAAGACGGCGCTCAAACTAAAATGAAGATAATAACACTGAAAATCTCGGCCCGAAAGCCTCAACCAATTTATCATGAATGATTTTTTTACTGATTTCTTAAAATATATTTTCACCGCCATTCAAATCAGGGTTAAATTAGCAAATTTCAAAATAATCGATTCAGATAACATTTCCTATTCAATTAATAATTTTACGCGCGCCTTCGAAGGGAGCAGTTTTTCAATTCCTCTCGCATCTGACGCACCGCCACTGGCAACCCCAGATGTCTCATTATTGCAAATCATCATTTCATTCGCCTAAATGAATGCAATCCTCTATTTTCCATCAAAAGGATCTCAAGGATCTGATGATTTTGATGTTTTTACCGTATATTAGTTGGTAGAAAGGCGTATTATTTTATATTTTACTCGAACTGGAAGGTCTTCTGAAAAAATGTTTGTAAAAGTTCCAGATTTCCGTGAA